>CAWUFW010020996.1:0-134054 GCA_963921515.1 Calotriton arnoldi
GAACTCGTTTTCAGGGTCAGTACGAATGTGTGAGTGCGAAAAATTCACAACCTCGTTTATTTGACTAAAGACTTTTCCTTTACTCTGATTACAGAGTGAGACTACAGGGGTCCCTCCTTCCCCCCTTCCCATGGGACATCCCAACCCCTAACCTGGGGTAAGATTGTGAGCTGGACTCACAGTATCCGTTTTCATGTGCACCACGCTTGCAGTGACACGTGTGTTCACATCCACATGCATTACAATGTTTATCTGCATGATACAAGTCTGATTCTTCTTTTTCCTGGTATTAAACCCATTTTTGACACTTTGTTAACCTTTATTTTACAGGTTTCAAGTTTTCACAGTAGTGTTTGACAAAGGTCAACCTACCAAGTGGATTTATCTTAGTCTTTTAGAGACTAGACAGGAGCCCTATTACTACGTCCTGATGAATGCCATGGACCCTCCTGGCCACGTTGGCAGAAACATGTTGACGACACTGATGGGGATGGGGTACTAAACCCCCGTGTCCCCACCCTAGCTTTTAATATTAAGCAAATCCCATATAAATAAAATTACATGTTCAGTTTGCATTAATGTTTAAATCACACTCACCCCTTTGCACGGGCCCCCACTTTGTTGTAGAAGTGCCTCCCTGTCTCCAGGTGAAGGCCCGCTCTCTATCAAACGCGGTTTTTAGAGAGCGAGGACTGCTGATGATGAAGCATGACACCTGGTGGTGTGTGAGGACAGTCCTTCCAATTTTTTGATATGTCCAACACCCCACAGAAGAAGGCGTAGTGCGCCTTTTTCCATCTTAGAATCAGACACTCATTCAGGGTAGCTTCTTTTTGTGTGTATCTGTCTTACTTGGAGGCCAGCTCACCCTGAATACCCGTAGCCTCTTGTTCCCTCCCCTAGTGAATACTGAGGCTAGTGTGTGTGTATGGGTCCTTGGGATCCCCTTTACCCCACCAGAGGGCTGCTCTCAGGGAGTGACAGTGTGACACCTTTTAGGTGTTGCACTGTCAGTGCGTCCCCTGACAGCTTCTTTACTTCTGGGCCCACATCTGTAACTGCTTAATGTGTGACTCCACTCTCAATACAAAGCAGTTCATTCATGAGGAAATAAAGTATGATCTTCGTTATAATACAAATTGTAACTCACAAAATGTAGTTTATGCTATCTGCAGCCCCTGCAAATTCATCTATGTGGGGCAAACCACCCAAAAAAATCAAGGTTCGACTTTCCCAGCACAAACGTCGTAACAAAAGTAAGAATGAACATGCTCCATTGGGGTCTCATTTCATTGAATTTAATCACTCTCCGTCAGAAATATGCTGGCAGGTCATTGAAATGATAAAGAAACCCCCACGGGTGGCAATATTCAGAATATGTTGAACAAAACGGAATGTCGTTGGGTTTTAAGATGTGACAGTATTAACAAGGGTTTAAACGCCCTTGAGGAATGCAATTCTATAATATCTGGTTGAATTCCTTTCTTAACTGGATGAATCCCTGTTTGCTATTATATTCCTTCTGCTCTGCCAGGAATATTAACAGAATTTTTCCAATGACAGCTTCACTGTACACAATACGTGCCCTTTTGACGGTCATTTTATATTCTATTCTTTAAATGAAACCGCTTAATTGTATGTGTATGTATGTATTTTTATGCTTAGGTTCCAAAATTGTGTATGAGATGATGATATACTTGTATGAACTTATCTCTATTGTACACTTCCATTACATAATCATTTATCTGTTTGGTATAAGTGGATCCTCCTCTGGAAGACCTTTTATGTGAAGCATGGTGTATATATTCAACGTCAGTTTTTGGTACTTCAATATTGAATTACAGTAGTGTGTCTAAATTAAATTGATGCATTTATGAATAATCCATTGTGCAGCAGGTTTGGGACCTAGTTTTGTCTTATCCCTCAAATTATGTCACTGCACTTATTGTTGATGCACCACTCATTTGTTTGGTATAGGTAGATGCCTCACTGAAATTCTTTTTTGCAAAATATGGTGCACAAATTCAATGTTAGTTTTTGATATTATATCATTGAACCTTAGTATTATGTTTAATTAAATTGATGCATTAATGAATAATGAGTGAGATTGGGACCTAGTCTCATCTTGCGGAATTTGTATCCAATTGTTGATATTGTCATTGTAAAATAGGATTTTATCAGATGGAGTCATACACAGCAAAAGACTCTTTTAATTGTTTTGATTTTTTCCAGCACTTCTCATTATTATTTTTTTCTTTTCTTTTTTCAGCTATTCCTTTGTGCACTACTTTCTATAATTTTTTTCAGCTATTCCTTTGTGCACTACGTTTAGACTTAGCGTCTTCTTCATATCTCCATTCTGTTTTTAAAAGTTTACACACTATTTATCTAAAGGGAGTCTTTTTACACTTGGGGCGGGTCAGGTGCGCGAATTGGTGTACATGGTTGCCTGGCTCCCCTTTACGGAGTTGGCCGATAACACCATTACACACCAGAATGTGTTGGTCCCAGCAGTCTAATAACCTTGGCTTGGTTCTTAATTTAGCTGCCCATTACACACGGTTTTTTCCTTTGTTATATTTTCGTTTTATTCATTCTCTCACATTCCTGAGTTTATGATTGTATAATTAGCATAGGCGGGCTGAGACGAGCTACGAGGACTGTCTTATACCACTGACAGTCCTATTTTTATTTGTATGGTTTCGTCTGAGGTTTGACACTACTTCAACGTCACGTCTGACACGCCGTGCACTTTCCGCCCGGACGGTTACTCGACCGGCATGGTGCATTCTGTGTATATTGGCTCCTAGTTAGAGCAGGTAAGCGCTGTTATTCCCTCTTCTGCCTTTTAAGATCCTCACACATTCTCGCTGCGGCACCTCCTTACAATTATGTCCGTTTGTTTGCAGCTCGGCTTGACTGGTGGGACCGTTTAATTAATGTTTGGCCTGCCGCGTAGACTTGCTCGCAGTCGGATCTGGTAAGGTTTTCTTTGGTCTGGAGATTTTTATGTAACAATCGTGCAGTACGTTTTTCCAACCGTGTTTCGTTCTGATTTCAGCCTTGCTTGACTTGAGGACTAGTTAACTAATATTTGGCTACTTGTTGCTGCTATATGTGACCTCTATCGTGATTTAAATGGAGCTTTTAATCGCTATACATTTTAGTGGATGTGAGTATATACCCACTATATTCAATATAGATCTTTGTCAGTCGTTATAATTGATTAATTCTGGCTTTTTTGTACTTATAGAGGGCGCTTTGTCATTCGTTTTGGTGCAACTGTGCTTGGAGCAAGTGGAGCCCACTTATTTCTGTGCTGTGGACTCGTTATTAGTAGGTGATTGACTCTACAGGTCACCTCCTTAATTGGTTTAGGAAGCACTTTTTCTCTTGTCCTCTATGTACAATTTTGGCTTTTATTCAGTATTCAAATTCACGGGGTGTTGACAATTTTCTGCTTAATTCTTTGAATACTTATTTTTTTTCATTTCTTTTTCTTCTTTTCATTTCTTTAATTTTTTTTCATTTATTTGGCGTTTTGATTGAGTCTGGGTCCAGTGCTTGTTATGATCACTGGGACTTTAGGCTTTATTTCTTCTGATCTTTTCTGTGGGGATCTTTCCCTATTTGGTGATTGGTATTTCTCAGTTAACTCTCCTCTTTTCTTGATTTAGTCATCATGATTGATCTTATGCTATGATATGACCCTCGGACAATTTCTTGATACCCCCATGTTTATACACGTTTTTAGATTTTATTACCGGAATTTTCTATTGGACGCTCTGGTATTCAATATTGTCTGTCCTGATGATGACCACCATACTTTAATGTGGTCTTGATTGAAGAGGACGCATTCTTTGCTATGTTTTGTTTTTGTCTTGTCCAACCTACATATATGTAACTTTCCTCAGCCACTTTTTATGCTTACACAGTGTATTGTCTTTATGATTGTTTGTGTAACTTATTGAGCGCCATTGTTGTTCTATTGTTGCCATTATCATTGTCTTATTAAAATTTTGTATATATTTTTGAATTTGTGTAGAGGTATTACTTGTTAGAAAATTTCTTTTAATTTTGTCATATTTTTCTCTTTATTCTTTTTTCATTATTTTTTGTTTGATTCTTTGGTATTGTTATTCTGTATTTTACATTACATAAGATATTTAACTTGAACCTTTGTTAGGATTCCAGTTTTTACTTTGCCCCAGGTTCAGGTCTTAGAGCTGCCCCTGTTGGTGGTAATCCCGTCTGTAATATGGCGCGGGCGCACAGGCAAAGGGATTCCCTCATTTCCATGGGGTAGCCCCCATACAAATGAGGGAACTCCCCCTGTAAACAGTGCTGGCGCTTTATGTGCACCAGCCCTACCGATATTACAGAAGGGGCCGCACAAGTGTCTGCGGCCCCTTCTGTAATACCAAAGTGCCCCGGGGCACCCAAAGTAGGCGCAAACGCACGTTGCGCCTCAGGGGCACTTTCTTTAATACGGTCCGATGTGTGTTAGGCAACATTACACATCATTGACTATCTAAAATACACATTCGTTTCCACCCAAAGCAGAACTAATTGGTTGGTTTGATCTATTGAGTTACAGTGAGGAGCAAATGCCAGAAAAGATCAAGCTTTAATGTGCTGATTCAAATAGCAATTTAGTGGAGGTGCACAGTGCTTCGAGTTGTTGAAAATACAGCGCAGAGACTAGAGGGAGCCTCTAATTATGAGGGTTTCCTCATACCTTGTGCTTGAGCACTGTTAGACTTGGCCTTTTCAGCGGGTTCACCCCAGACGTTTTTACTTTTTGGCCTCCTGTTTTTGACCCGGTTTTGTTGGCTTTAGGACTCTGAGCATATTAGCACTGCTGATCAGTGCTAAAGTGCATTTGCTCTCCGTGTAATTGTTATCATGATTGGTTCTCCCTGATTGGCATATTTGATTAACTGGTAAGTCCCTAGTAAAGTGCACTAAGTGTGCCAGGGCCTGTAAATCAAATGCTACTAGTGGCCTGCAGCACAGATTGTGCCACCCACCTGAGTAGCCCTGTAAATGTGTCTCAGATCTACCACTGTTGTGCCTGCAGTTTGTAACTGCCATGTCGACCTGGCAAGTGCACCCACTTTCCAGGCCATAACCTTCTCTTTTTTTTACATGTAAGACACCCCTCAGGTAGGCCCAAGGTGCCCCCATGGGCAGTGTGCAGTGTATGTGAAAGGTAGGACATGTACTGGTGTGTGTGACATGTCCCGCTAGTGAAATACTGCCAATTTCGTTTTTTACTATTGAAAGGCTATCTGTACCATAGGATAACATGGGAGATACTTCGTAACATCTTACAAGTATAACTTCCCATTGGGACAAGATACAGAAATAATGTTTTGGCTCTCTGAACTCAGAATTTAATAACACAACTTACAGTAAAGATGTTTTTTAAATAGTGTGTTTGAAAATGCCACTTTTAGAAAGTATGCAAAAGAAACAATTGATGGACGGAATGCTGGACAATGCAAACATTCACCCCCAGTCACAAGGATCTGGGTTAAATCCATCATTCTTTTGCTCACCACACCACCCCAATTTGGACCCAGCCATATGCAAATCAGTCTTGACCCTGTTCCTTGTGGGAACAGTCCAGCCCGAACTGCCAAGCCAGGTCCTCCCTGAGCCAGAAACAAGCATCCTGGGACCGGTTTCAGGGCATCACCCTTCATCAGCCAGGCTAGCTTGAATCCAGTGGTGTAGTGAGCACGGGACCCACATCTGGGCATACCCTTAAAGGCGACATATGCAAAAGAAACGATTGATGGACGGAATGCTGGACAATGCAAACATTCACCCCCAGTCACAAGGATCTGGGTTAAATCCATCATTCTTTTGCTCACCACACCACCTCAGTTTGGACCCAGCCATATGCAAATCAGTCTTGACCCTGTTCCTTGTGGGAACAGTCCAGCCCGAACTGCCAAGCCAGGTCCTCCCTGGACCGGAAACAAGCATCCTGGGACCGGTTTCAAGGCATCACCCTTCATCAGCCAGGCTAGCTTGAATCCAGTGGTGTAGTGAGCACGGGACCCACGTCTGGGCATACCCTTCCCACTTAGGGCGACATATGGTGAGCAAAAGAATGATGGATTAAACCCAGATCCTTGTGACTGGGGTGAATGTTTGCCTTGTCCAGGGCTAGGGCTGGAGCTGGGGATGTGCATTCACAGTAGACAGCCACTGGGTGGGTTGAGGTGTGCCTGGCCCTTCCAGGATGACTCAGCGCTGAGCTGAATGGGGCTTGGCTGCATTTAGAGAAGTGGGAGGAGTTTTCCTTGCACATAAATAGGGCCTGTCTCTCTTGCACAATGCTGTCTCCACCCTCTAGGGTCATACTGCACCAGTGAGGACAGAATTGGTTTGCACTGGGCTCAGAGACCCTTACACAAAGAGAACAAAGCCAAAATGGGGTATAAGTAGTGGACCTTAAACCCCTGAACTTTAGATCACTTCTGGACTCAAGAGGAACCTTTGCCAAGGAGAAGAGCTGGAGAGCTGTAAGGGGGAGTACTGCCTCTTTTGCTGTGTGCTGTTGGCATGCAGTTGCTGCTTCTGCCAAGGATAGGACAAACACTGGAACTTTGCTGTGAACCTGCTTGAAGAAGAATCTCCAAGGGCCTGTGTGTGCTGGCCTCCTGTTCTGAAGTCTCAGGGACACAAAGACTTCACCTCCAGCTCTCTTGAACTCTATTGCTGAGAGTTCTGACCTGCCAGGAGGTGCCTATTCCAGCTTTAGGCCTCTGGAGGTTGTTCCTGCTGTTGGGAGCTGGAAGCAACTTGAAAGAAGCAAGAAAACCTGTCTCCGATGCAGTCAGCGACGCTGCTCTGACGCCGTGAACTGCACCAAGGCCCAGGGCACCGCTCATGAAGTGCACGATTGACCGCACAGCCTTCACCGCATCTCCAACGCCTGTAATTATCGGCATTCCCGACGCCAGCACATGCACCAACTCCGTCATCGCCAGCATCTGCATCTTGTTATCGTGGTTTCGATAACGCCTCACAGCCGACGCAACTGACTTCCCCTGTCCTGGACTCAACACTTCGCCTCCTCGTGGACACGACGCCTCACCTCCCTCGTGGCAGCCAGGGAGCCAGCCTCGGCCTCAGCGCTGCGCATCATTATAGACCTGGTTTCCAAAGGAATTGTTTATTTGGGGGGTCTGTGCGACTCTGTACCCCACGCAGCGCACCTCGTGGACAGCACAGTACTTTGGATTTATTGCTGTCACACCATCATAATAGCCCCAGGGGGAGTGCTTTATTTTGGAAATAACTGTTTTTAGTCTGAATCTTATTACATGTATGTTGGATTTTTGTCATTTTCGTCTTGTTTGGTTTAGTTATAAATATTCTAAACTGGTGTGGTGTCCATTTGTGGGGTTATCACTGTATTACTGTGTGTTTTGAGTACAAATACTTTAAGCATTGCCTTTAGGATAAGCCTGTCTGCTCATGCCAAGCTACCAAGGGGGTGAGCAGGAGTTATCTAGAGTGTGTATCCCTCTTACCCTGACTAGAAGCAAGGGTCCCTACTCGGACAAAGGTACCTACCTCTGCCAACCAGAGACCCCCCATTTCTAACAAGCACTTTCTTTTATTTCTGAAATTTGGAACCCATAGTTGTTGGAAGTCCTGAACGCAAAGTTTGAAAGAAATCTTGAGCAAATGGCTACATTATTCATGTAGCACTTTACACCACAGTAAATGAATGCTAACACTATGTAAAATTTCAATTATTTTCTATTACACCTCATCAAAAAAACATTTTCGCCATATGGGAAATTGTTCGGATGTTAGTTGCTCTTATTTACAGAATTAAAATCAGATTTCCATTTTTACCAGACTCATCCCTTGTTACATAAGTATTGCTATTTTCTTGAATATTCGATACAGCAATGGGGCAGTCATGGGTTTGTCACGTTAAAGACTCCATTAAAAATTAATAATAATTAAGTGGTGATTCTCACAGCTCCACATAAAGTTTTTCAGGTTTGCTTCACTGCCTACTTTTGAATGCTAGGAGTACAATTGTTTAGTATAGTCATTCTTATTCCTGTTTGGAAAATTTTAATTTTCAAGAATATGAAAATCGAATGATCTATTTTATTTCTTTAAATAACTTGTCCTTTTTCGAAGCTGGAAGTTGAAATAAATAAAAATCTATTATCGACCTTAAATCTTCAGCAACAAAAGGGTCACATCTCCTTATGAAATATCACTGTCAGCACAAATTACTAGGGTGTTCAGGTGGAAGCTAGGGTAAAGTCCCATGTTTCCAACAGTCTCTATTATTTTTCCCTTTTCTGAGCATTTTCTCAATTTTAGTGAATCAAAACTAGGTAGAACATTGCCTGTTGAGTGTTCTGCTTACTAGTACAGGTGATGAATACTCTTAGATGAAAAGTGGCTAAGCATTCTAATTGATGAACAGGTACTCTCGTCACATTATGTCTCACCTTTTGTGCAGTAATCATTGACATACAGTTCAGAGTCTTCCACCAACTGCTGCCAGAGTACCAGGTAATAGGTGATGTTTCCATTACGTTGCGTTGGTGGCTTCCAGCGTACAATAAGATGTGAAGAGGAGTTTGACATGAAAATTACATCCCGTGGAACTGTAGGAGCTGTGGATAAGGATCAAAATGAGAAAAACTCTGGTGCAACATTATCTCCACGCAACAAAGTGACCTTCATCAAGGCTTCTTTGGTAAAGTTGCATATAAGTTGGAATGTATACACCCCTCCACGCACTCCGCCAACTCCCTCCCCTAGGAGTGCATATACTCTCATATCAGCCACAACAGGCTGTGCAAGCAATGGCTGGACACACAGGGCATTCACTCACACCATGTTCTTCAGCTATTTCTTTCTTTCTTTCTCATTTTTATAAACCACAAGTAAACCACTAAAATGCCAATGTGCTGTACATCGAACTACAAAAAAGGCTTAAGTTAGTCCCTTACATAGCGACAAGCCACCTTCGAGGTAATGGATGATAAATCAGCATCAACAATTAAAAAATATATCAACAAAATGCATGGATTGATGAATTCAGATAGCAGTACAGAGCATTTCACATCACTGTTAGCAGCACCATTACTCTGTTATAACAAAAAAAAGATTTGGCACTCAAATAAATCAGAGCAATCTAAAGCAATATAAAAGTCTTAATTTAATATCTTAAAAGGATTAGAATACTGTTGCCCAGCACTTGTTGTAGCTGCCCAAAGAATGGTAAAGAATTATGGTTCTTCAAGCAGCAATTTGTGTCATGCTTAATCTACCACATTCTGCCTCTTCATCTGCTACAAGTCTATGAAATTCTAATTATGCCAAAAATCCCAGCCCAAAGACCAGAAAGACATATGGTCTGGTAAATTGTGCACAAATTCAGAGGTTTCTCAATGATTCTAGTCTGTACTGTGACACCCGATACCGAGAGGAGCTTGTAAGCAAATTGCTGAAGCAAAATCCTGAAGAACGTGAGAATTTGATGACTTCATCCATGAAGGATTAAACCAAATAACTTTTGGGATACCAATGGTTGTTTTCTTGATTTAAAATAGAAGTTTATATTCACTTTATCAGCCTGTATTCATAACAGAGCAGTGGGATATGAAAAGATAACATTTTGCAGAACTGACAGTTTTGGTAATCGTTTGTGAATGTGCATATAGTTTAAAGAGTGTACTATTAAGAGGAACTGTTGAGCACAGTACCTGGTTTGTATCCTCTCAATGGAGCCAACAGTGCTCATTCCTAAACTGTAAAATGGTTTCTCCAGTTAAATGGACAGAGTTGTATTGTATCAGTATCTTGAGACAAATGAACCCATATTGATTGTTAATTACTGCTGATCCCTTTTGCACTAGTTCAAGAAGGAAGAGGAACCAGGCTGTCAGTGGTGGTAATCGGTTAAGGAGATTTAACATTGGACTGAGCTATGTACAGATGGGTGAATTTCAGGACTGAGATTAGTCATCTTGACTGATGTCCATCCAGGATTCAGTTCGGATCAAAAAGTAAGACTTTATCAAGAACAGTTTACAGATTATCTAAGCTATATTTGGGTTTGTGGGTGCTTTCAGCTGCAACGACTTCCATGCCTTTGCTACCAAGTTGACTTTATCCCATTGACCAAAAGCTCCCAAATATATTTAATGAAAGCTTAAGTAGTGGATTTAGATGCTGGAGACTTACAAGCTGGCTTGGTGCGAATGTAAACAATTTCACTCTGTGCCCCCATGTTCCGGCCTTCCTCTGCTGTGGTTAGAGTAATAGTACGAACAAAAATAGCATATTGTGTCCAAGGCTTGAGGTTCATCAAAGTAACAGTCGGGTCTTGGTCATTGTTTAAAGGAAGATCCAGATCCACCACATTCCAATTGTTGGCACCACAGGCATCCTGGCCAATGTACTCTGTCACATTCTGAAATGGTCTGAAACAAAAAGAAATAGGTGATGTAGTAAAGGCAAAGCACAGAAGTATAATGTGATGGCACTAACTCTACCATATTTTCAAAGCACCATACACTCTAACAATGATGCTATAGTATGTAGTACACACAGTCAGTCAAATTTCAAACAAGTTACTAATCTTAATCCAGACCACATTACAGAATCACAAGTAAAACTGTCATTGTGGACATCAAAATAAAAAAATTGTGCAGTGTCAACAGTGGATTAATTTTCAGTTCAGTCCCACACCTCCAGTGTAGGCCACATCTCAGCAGGTCTTTAAATAAGAGGGTGAATTGTGTGAACACTGGTAGGACCAGTACATTGGAGAACACTTTGAAAATATGTTTATTTTGGGTTTCTGTGCTTTGAAAGGGTAGATGAATTTTAAAAAGGTTCATAGTCATCTCACCACTGTCATCATGATACAAGACAATGTCACCTGCTAGCTATGGATATTGGGTAGAAAGTCAGCATGGGAGAAGCACTATGAACTTCTTTTAATCTGTCATCATACCTAGTACGCCTCGGTCTTCTACCTGCTTCTTAGCCTACCTTTCATGGCCCCCTTAGTACACTATCATGCCTCTAGGTTCTGCGCTGGGACCATAAAAAGGGACCATAGAGAGGCACCTAGGACACCAAAAGCAGAAACCTCAGGGAGGCGAAGAACTACTGCATGCAAAGTCCAAAACAACATGGCACAGGAGAAAATGGCTGCTTCACTTTATCTCAACCAAAAAGTAAGTGCACGTGAGCCGATCAAGTAGCAAGACCAATGATTAAAATAATTAAACTGCAAGAAATGTATCTTACTATCTACATTGATCTTACAGTGTGTTATTAGACGTGTGTGATTTCATAGAAAAATGATTTCACGAAATACCATTACTGTGAAACCATTTCATCTAAACTGTTTAATGGAAATTTTCAGGATGAATGGCATTCACCATTTCATAGAAACCACTTCATAGACGGTCTTTTTTTTTTTATTTTAAATGAGCTTTTCATGCTTATTTTTAAGGTGGTAATGCAATGTATGCAGGTCTTACTTTCTAAAACATTTTTGTTGGGAGTATTTGTTTTAGTGCTTTACTTCAGGGAACATTATTTCAGATTTATATCATCTACATCGTCAAACAATTACTTCAAACACTTAATTCGCCGATGCCTCACTACTCCTAAGCACCATCCATCCCTAACCCCTCACAGCCCTTAAACACCATCCATTTCTGCCACCTTAAGACACCTCACCACACCTAAACTACACCCATCTATGACTTTTAAACTCCACCCATACCTGACACCTAAAAGCCCTTTCTATCCCTTAACTCCGACTATCCCTGAACCCTGAAAACTGCTCACCACACCTGAACTACTACCGTCCCTGACCCCAAAACTCCACCCATCTCTGAACCCTAAAAGCCCTTACTATCCTAAAATCCACCAACTGCTGGACCCTAAAAACTCCCTTCTATGCCTAAACCCCAACCATCCCAGACCCTCAAAACTCCTCACCACCCCCTAAACTCCACCCATTCCTGAACCCTAAAGACCCTTCACCACCCCTAAACTCTACCCATCACTGAACTCTAAAAGCCCACACCAGCCTTAAACTCTGCCCATCCATAAACCTGAAAACCCCTCATCACCCCTAAACATTACCCATCCTAATCTCCCAAAAAAACACTACACCAAAACTCCACCCATTCTTGATCGCTACAAACCCTCACTGCCTCTAATCTTCATCTATCCCTGCCCCTTGAAGACCACCTATCACCCTTTAACCTCACCCATCCTTGAACTCAAAACCTGTCACTGCTACTAACAGCCATGTAATGTTGGATTTTTCCTTAAAATTATCTTTAAAAGAAATGTTTCTTTCATTTTTGGTTATTTGAATGGCCTTAAAACTATTTCCTTAAAACTGTTTTCCTATGATTTGGTTTCCTACAATGTGGTTTTTCAGATTTCCCATTAATTCACATACATGAGTTGTTATAAGGAGTAACCCACAGCTTTGTACTCTAGTTATCAGGTGTCTCAACTCTGGGCTGGAAAATGACAGTTATTAAGTTGTTCCCTCAACAGGATAGCTGAGGGACAGACATACTCAACTTTTGGGTAAAGGTTACTTGCAGGTCATGATTAGTTTGGTCCTCAGCAGATCTCCCCTGCTATTTAGTGGAGCACATCTTACTCTGCTGCAGTGACACAAAGCATAGAGAGGAAGCAAAAAGTGTTGCGCAATTTGTGAACCCTTTTTTTCAACCAGTCTTAGTATTTCTGGCCCCAGATCACCGACAATTAAAGATTAACAATTAAAGAGGCCATAAATGATTGAATTAATAAATCTGTTCCAGTGAATTGTTATATAAGAGGTATAGTCACTCTGATTGGCATTTGAGGTGGATAAACAGAGTATTTTATATGTGGTGCAAGGACAAACTTAAAATATGTTACATGACTTAATCCCTTCTTCCACCATGTTCTTCATAATCAGTTTAAAGACAAGACAAAAGTGCAAAAAAGACTTATAACATCAATATTTTACAGAGTGACAGAACTCTGAAGCACTGACTGGTAGACAGATACAAAAGGTCGGAACCTTTGACTGGTGGACAGACAACAAAAGGGACAGGGAGACATGCTCCCATATCAGCAACCAAAGACACCAAAAAAGTCCTAGAGACATTGCATTCTTCCTCAATTTTGAGGTCTAATAAATACATTGCATTGAGCGAGCACACCATAAATGGGGATCATTTTGGGGAAACAGCTGGAATGAAGGCCTGAAAGAGGCAATATGAACATATGCAGAGCCAAGTTTGGGACTTACGATTCTTTATAATGGACAATGAAGCTCAAGAGATCCCGGTACTCAGGTGGCTGGTAGCGCTCCCACTTCAAAAAGATCTGGTCCGCGTAAGTAATGTTCGAGATGAAACGCAAGGTGTGGGATTTGCCTGTGGGGAGATTTGCATTATTAAAGAACTTCAAATTAAAAGGTAAGAATAATGTCAAATCTGAAACTTGTATAGTTATGACACAATCTAGTCCCGTGGTGATGCCATTAAATAACTTTCCTCTGTAGCAATTATTAAAGTGAGAGAAAATAAATCTATTTGCGCTGCCACTTGACTTACTGCTTATGGCTGATTCTCTTACAAAACACAATACATATTTCTGTCCACCGGTGTTGCGAGTGATACATCAATTCCAGGAGAATTGCAGAATATTTCTCCTTTTTACTTTTTGGTACAAAATGAAGTTTTAATTTCCCCACAGGCTTGCCTTGTGGTCCATTTTTAAGACTACTAAATTCAACCAGTTACCTTATTTAAATCATGCAATTTCAATGAAGTCATAAAATTACATTAAGGTAAGAAGAGAACTGACCACTGTATGTTAGAATATAAGAATGTTGGGAACTCCACTGAAGAAAGAGGAGAGCCCCAGGGTAAAATGGCTGCTGCACACCCGCTCCAACATTCCAATGCTTGTCTTTTTATGTCTCCCATTTCAATTTAGAATATTATTCCCTCAGTGAGCAGAATGATCCAATAGCATTATAGCCCCCATGCCTCTAGCTATACTTATTGTTAAAGTTCCTCTCCTTTATTGTAACCCTCTGAATGTGGCTTGGGTCTAAAACTCCGGATCATGGCTTTAACAACCATTATGGCCCACGGTACCAGACTATGAACTACTTCTGAACAAGCTGTGGGAAAAATAGTCTCTAGTCCAGTAGTTTACTCTTTACAAAATCAAAATAAATCAGCTGACCACGTCGCACTGCATTACAAAAGCGGAATGATACTGGCCCACTAGAGTGTATCAGTTGTTCATAGTGTCCTATGTAGGCAATTTTCAAAAATATTAATAGCAAGGGAGGATATGGAAGTCATCATTTTTATAAACAGGATTGTTCAATGTGTTTTCCAATGACGTTACATTTAAATCTTAGGGTACTCTGTCTAATTGGGCAGTATTATAGCATAGGGATTACACAAAATTACATAGCAGTAACCACATAAAAATAGCAGAACATTGCATATAATGTAATTTTTTTTAAAGATAAACTATTGAAGCCGGTAAACTACTACAATAAAAAGTTTGTAAATGACTGTCATGTACTATTCAATGGTAAATGAAAGCTAATTTTGTTTGTTTTTTCTAAGGATCGAGAAACCCTCATTCAGCAAGTTTTGACCATAGACAAAAATCTCTTAGGGGCACATGCATCAAAGGTTTTTGCGATCGCAAACGGTGCGAATCGCAAAAATCGGCCGTTTGCGATCGCAAATTGGCCTTTGGAGATGCATGAAAGTGTTTCCTATGCGCAATTTAAGAATTCGCAATTAATTGCGAATTCTAAATTGCGATTGCATTAAGGAATCGCACTTTGCGATTCCTTAAATGCAATGCTAGAAGCACTTTCAAATAGCGATTTCAGCTATTTGGGACCGCAAATTACAGACAAATCAAACTTGTCTGTAATTTGCAAAACCTTCGAAAAATGCTCTAAAATGCATTTTTTTAAGTTTTAGGTTACACACACACATGCCCTTGGGGCATGTGTGTGCGCAACATGGGTGCACATCACAATTTCAGGGGTGCAACAGGGTGTCATTTTGACACCCTGGCACCCTTGAAATTGCATTCTCAATTTGCGATTCTCTAATTGCGAATCGCTAATTGAGAATGTCTTCCCATTCATTCCTATGGGCCTCTAGGCCCATAGGAATTAATGGGAGGTATTCCTTAATTGCGACTCGCAATTAGCGAGTCGCAATTAAGGAATGTTTAGGAATCGCTATTTTTATAGCGATTCCTACATGCATAGGCTTTTGCGATTCCTTAATTGCGATTCCTTAATAATCGCAATTAAGGAATCGCAAAAGCCTACCTTGATGCATGTGCCCCTTAGTCCCCCCAGAAATCCTAATGTAAGCATTCAGTATCAAGTTAGGCACGCAGGAGTTTAAAAAGTCGAAGCTGCACATGAGTGATTTACAAAAGCAACTATAAATATGTAGTTACTAAACCAGGGGTCTCCAACCTTCCCTGTAACAAGAGCTACTTAAGGTCAATGAAAACTATCCCGAGCTACTAAGTTACTAGTATTACCAGTGTTGTAATAGTGACAACATCAGCAAGATTACATTGGTGCCCACCCTATGAAACATTACCAGCAATGATCAACTCTGCACATCAAGAAGGCTTGCCAGTAGTAATGTAAAAAAAAAAAAAAAGCCTTTGGGAATCTGGAATGCCTTTACGCAAGTAATACAGATGCAATTCTCATGGCACTAAAGTAATAATATTAGTATTAAGTTTCTCCAGCACCACAGGATTCATCATTCAAATATTAGCTTTAAACTATTTTGGAAATGTAAGCATTTTTCGCCAAACATCTGCTTATGAGTTCTGACATACACCCATTTTTGTCTCAAATGCACACTTTTCAATTTTGTTATAAATATATTCAGCTACGTAAAAGCATCTAATTTAGTAGGATGGGCTGCACACAGGAGAGCTACTTAGTGGTATCTGGAGAGCTACCAGTAGCGCACGAGCTACTGGTTGTAGAAGCCTGTTCTAAACTATACATTGGTGAATAGGATATAAATAAATGGGATGGGAGTTTTAATGAATGAGACCTAGCAGAAAAGAATAGTGGCAAAATGTCCCTGCAATCATTGGTGGAAACCTCTAACTTACACCTAATTGGGTCTGCATTGGGTGAAAGCATATGAACTGCACCAATCATGTTTTAATTAACAAGATGGATGCAGGAAGGAGAGCCTTGCACTTGGAAAGGTTTGTGTACAGAAGAAAAGGAGAAAAAAAAAACGTTTTTTATTGTTAATGTTACATATCAATATATTGCATATGAAACTTAGGCATGAGGAGGGCAGAGAATAAATAGTTAGCTTTCCTTGTAAACACTGTATATTTCAGTGTGTATTTTCCACCATCCCTCCATTCCTCCACACTTTGCCATGGCAGGCCTAGTGCTGTGCTGCATCTTCTCAAAAATCAGGATCGCTGGAATTACGCTGCGGTGGCGGATCAAAATACATTGCAGGGTTTGCAAACTTTTGGAGCAAGAAACGGTAAATTATTCAACATAGAGCAATATAATATATATCAGTATTTCTTTACTTTATGATTTCAACAACTTTTAATACTGGCCTTGCAAAGATCAACTCCTTAGTAGCAAATGTTTTTTGTAATATATGCAAATTACCTACCATGCTGGATTATCTGGAAAATGTGGCAAATCTATGATTATGCTAAACACGCCACATCCTCAGAATTACAGTTCCAGAGACCCTTTCTAAAACCTTACATACTTACAGGAAGCACGGTCGCCATTGGTGCGTGGGTTGATTTCCGCCTTGTTCTGCCTCCCTTTCGTACCAGTGATCTCCTCCATGTGGTAGATCTCTGAGAGGCAGAGCTTGGGATTGAAAGCAAAGTACATTTTCCCCACAGGGATAGAAAGGCTCTCGTGATTAGAGTCCCAGAGCTGCTGAAGATTCTGGTTGTCCAGAACATACAACGTATAGTTTCTGAAAAGACAAACACCCACAATGAAGCAACAAAAAAGTATTATTTCAGAATTTACATGCAGTATTGCTAAAATTCAAGAGAAATTACTAAAATAAATACTGCATATAGAACTCTTTTAGGGCCAGATGTATGACCCGTTTTTGCATGCGCAAACGGGTTTGTGACCCGTTTGCGCATGCAAAAACCTACAAGGCCATGTACAAACCCTATTTAGCGAGTCGCAATTTATTTGCGACTCGCTAAATAGGATTTGTGACTCGCTATTAGGAAGGGGCGTTCCCTTCCTAATAGCGACCCCAAATGCCATGAATGACTGTTTTGCGACCGCAAATTGCGGTCGCAACTCAGTTGCAGTTTACCACCCTTCACAGAAGGGTGGTAAACCACTCGCAAACGGGAAGGGGTCCCCAGGGGACCCCTTCCCCTTTGTGACTGGCTCTAAAAATATTTTTTAAGGGCAGGCAGTGGTCCCAGGGACCACTACCTGCCCTTAAAAAATAAAACGAAAACGTTTCATTTTTCTTTTTTTAAATGCATCCCGTTTTCCTTTAAGGAAAACGGGCTGCATTAAAAAAAAACTGCTTTATTTAAAAGCAGTCCCAGACATGGAGGTCTGCTGAGCCCAGCAGGCCACCATACCTGGGAGCGCCAATGGGGTCGCAAATTGCTAGTGCCTCATGAATATGCATGAGGCATGCAATTTGCGACCCCATTGGAAATCGCAATCAGTGTCGCAGACACTGTAGTACATACCAATTTGCGACTCGCAAATTGCAAGTCGCTATTGCGACGCAATTTGCGAGTCGCAAATTCCTTGGTCGTACATCTGGCCCTTCGTGTATAAGAAACTCCAGTGTACCTTGTGTGACCGACAATGCGCAAACACACCCACAATTGCATTTGCAATTATATGTGACAAGTGTGGCCCCAAACTATTTTCAAAGTTTATTTCTCCCATTAGTTATGTCTTCACAGAAGGGACCTTGCCTAGCAGTCTGACATAGTTCTCTTTAATGTGGAAAACCACTAAACATAGTTCCATGCCTCTGGGAATATAATCCAACAACTGTACACACTAATAGCCCATATAAAAAGCACACATAACAGAATAAATACTTAAATCAGGCAAGTCCTGACCCAAAGCAAGTGAGAAATCTTTGCCCTCTTACAAATTAAACAGCGGGTGAAAGTTTTTTGCAGGTCAATTTTCCCACGAAGTCCTTTATGACCGACTAACGTTGTTTGCCCCATTATCTGATTATTTTAAAACTTCGAAAAGTTCAACAAAGATTGCAAAGTTTGACAACAATCCCTTCAAAAAGTTGTGGTAGAAAAAAACCTTTACAATGTAACACAACCACTACAAGAGATCAACAACTCAACTAGTTAATGAGGACCAGAAGCTAAATCGTGATACAGGATTAAACACATTGTGTGGATGTTTTCTTGTCATGCCACTAATCTTCTTCTAGAGCTTGTATGAAGTACAATACTCTGAAGGGTCATTTCTAGCGCTCCTCACATAGCAATATTTGACATGATTCTTGCGACACTAGTTACTTAAATGGACAATTTTAATAGGATTCTGAACTTTTCACTTGTGAATGTCCTTGGAAGCACCCTGAATGCAACCCTTTTAAAATGTATAAAAAAGAAACCTTATGGGCACGTTATGCGATCTCCGATGTATTAAAGCTAGGAGGGTACTAAATTATAATTCCAGCAGCAGAACTATAAAAATGTGTAATTTTGCACTTGTAAAAATATACATTTTTTGTTCAGTTATGCCTTTTGAGATATTCTCGAATTTAAACAAATATAGGTCTGAACAACAGTACATTTGCAGACAGAATATATAACAGGGGCTTGTGTAAAATATGTTAAGAAATTCCTAGTATTACATACTTTTCTAGGTAACTTATCAGCAAAAGGTACATTTTCCGTTTCTTTCTTTCACAATAACTCTGGCTGTTTCTATCGTTTGCATTCCATTAAAACAGGAGTTCACATATTTATGAAATCGCATGGCATTGTTAAAGTATTTCCAAGAATCTCATGTAATTTGGAGGAGTGGAGTCACACAATTCTGCACATTTTCATGCTTGAACTGAAGAAGCGTCCTGTATGATCTTGGAAGCTAATGTACCATAACACTTTTGATCTGCTATTGGTTTTTAAAAGAAAATCACATTAGTAGGAGAAAATGCTCAATATTTTTTTCAGACAGTACAATGATAGACAATCCATTTGCTAAAAATCCTTTCAGCTTTTCCCACATCAGTACCACAGATATTGTATCCTCTTACCCATCAACCATGCTGTCACCCCGGATGAGCTTCAAGTTTTTAAAGAAAGTCAGGGAGATGAGGGCAAAGGAATGCTTAATCTTAAGGAATCCAGTGATTTTTTCAATAAGTCCCAAGCTGCTCTGCAGCTGAGATGCAAGGTTATCTGAAGACAAAGAATTAAAAGTCATTTAACGACTGGTTTATCATCCACCATCGAGGAACACAAATGTGGCATACAGAAAGTTTTCAAAAAGCTAGAATTGTAACATTTAATAATCTTAAGTTATAAGCAAAACACATACATTTTAATGCCAAATTAAACTGGTATAGTATGCGCTTGATAAAATGTGTCTTCCAGGAGTCCATCAATCAATAATTTGTTGCATTTGGTTCAATTAGCATTCTGAATTAACACATTATATATAATATCAACACATAAAAAACCAATACATCTAAAATCAGCGCAAAAAAGTGCTGGAAGAAACAATGGAAAATTAAATTATTCTAGAAACCATAACAAATAGACAGAACAAGGATTGAAAACACTCAGCAATATGTACCTATGTTAGACAACGCTCACAGGATCTACTACATTGTCCTGGGCGTGATTGGTCATCTCCATGTAGTGCCCTTCAAAGGCAATTCAAACAAAACCTCCTCTAACTGTCTTCTTCTGAAATGCAATATGTACTTTTGGATAGTGTGTCAGTAATGTCTCAATTGCGAGTGCCTTCTAATTTTGCAATCACAGTGACAAAAGGTGTGACGTTTACCATACTGCGTAATTTTAAGATGCAATAAAGATTACACATCCTAGAGTTTTCCCACATTACTTTTCAGCAGCTATAATTAAATGGGGGTAAAGGCCCAGTAAAGAAACACGGGCAGGTGCGGCCGGCACCGATCGGAGGTAGGGGGGGCGGGAGGGGGGAGGACACGTGAAGTGGGGGGGAGAATGCGGGAGGGGGGAGGGCGCAGGGGAAGCGGCTAAGAAAAAATTAAACTACAAATGTAGCTTTTCGCCGCTTCCCCGCCAGTCTCTCCTCCGTAGTCCTCCCTCGCTTAGAGTCAACCACATGAAGAACACCCATGCTCCCAGTCAGCCAATCATAACGCTGCCTTAGGAGCGTTGTGATTGGTCTGAGCCCGTTTTTTGGCACTCAGACGCTGACTGGAGGCCTGGGCATGTTCTCCACGTACTCTGTAATGCAGCCTGCATGGAGAATATGCGAAGTGCGCAATACTGTTTTCGGGCCATCCAAGCAGCCATTGCACACTTTAGGAGGGTGCAACCACTCCTCCCCTGCCCCCTCACGCAAAACTTTGGGCGGAAGTAGGAGAAAATAAAATGATAATAACACGAGTTATTAGCATTTTATTTTCTCTGTCTTTCACTGCAAAAAAGCAGTGGGGCAATGCTCCTCCGCCTTAGCGGAGGACCCGCCACTGAACACAGGACGTGGGATTTTGGCACTTCCCCCACCAAAATATGCATGTTATTCCCAACTGTTAGGGGAAAATGTGTACTAGGTGCTATGTAATGCACAATATAAATTCCGATCCTGTGGTGCTAGATGTTATGGAGTACAATAAATATCACACCATGCTCTGGGTCATTTGTAATCGGGCTCTAAGTCTTGAAATATCTGGAATTATGGGGCAGCAATCAATCCAAAATTTGGAGCATGTAAGAAGTTAATTTCCAACACGGACATCGATGCATCTCATGCTAAAACATTTCCTAATAAACTATGTTCGAGAATTACTACCAAATAATAAACACATTATTTTTTTTGCTATGGATCTACCAAGTATCACAAACCATTACTCCAAGTGAAAAAGTATGGAAGCGTCATACTACCAGAACAAAATTCAAGCAAAGATCGCATATTGGCAGCTGAATTTCTCATCCCTTTTTCTTTTAAATGGCAATTTATTGATTTTCATTAAGCGTTTATTATACATTATAGCATCAAGATGCAAATAAACATGAACATTGTGGACTTCCAACAAACAAATTTAATGAGCCATCAGGTCAAGGGCAATTAACATGAGAGATATATAAATTCGTGAATCAGTGTAACACAATGAAGAACAAGGACAGAAGAAAATGCAGACCAGCAGCAGCTGCCAACTACCAGAGTCATCTGAGAGACTCCCTTAAGACCGCCCCTTCAATTCCTCAACTTGTAAAACTAGCAACAGGAAGCGTCCTGCGCTACCAGTGGTTTATCGTCAGATTTTGGATCCAGGTCAAGCAATATTGTGTCCCAGTTCAATATTGTATCCCTTTCTGTACCAACATTTATATGTTATTTTTGGCAGTCGCACATTGTTATAGCCCTCATCTTCATATGTTCACATTGGATGTTGAGAAGAGTCGTAATTTCATGCATATCAATCTTTTGGTTAACAGTAAGGACAAACCGAATAATCTAAAAAAGGAGATCTCTGCTTTAGATCAGGGTACTAGACCAAAGAAGCACATCTTGGGGATAAATGCAATACTTGTGCTAGTCAAACCTCACATCTGGTCTGCAAAAAAGTTCAGGAATAGGCGTTTTAGAGTTGTGCCTCTCTGCAGGATGACCCTCAAACATTTTGCCTTCACCCTCCGATTTTCTGAACCCGTTTTGTTGATTGTTTGGGCTCTGCACACTTTATCACTGCTAACCAGTGCTAAAGTGCATGTGCTGTCTCCTTTAAATATGGGGTAATTGGCTTACACCCAATTGGAACATTTAATTTACTTGTAAGTCCCAAGTTACAAGTTGTTCTACATGTACCCAGGGCCTGTAAATTAAATGCGTCCCAATTTAGTAGTCTTTTAGCCATGTCTCAGGACTGCCATTGCAGCATGTGTCTGCAGATTAAACTGTCATTAAGACCTGGCTAAATAAACCTTTTGCCGTGCCTAAAACTTCCTTTTAAATATTATAAGTCACCCTAGGGTAGGCCCTCAACAGCACAGAGAGCAGGGTGTATGTATTTAAAAAGTTGAACCTTGATTTTTAAGTTTTGCATGACCTGGTCATAAAAACTCTTACATTTGTTTTTCAGTGCTGAAAAGCCTACCTCTGCCTTAGGATAACATGGGGTTAACTTATTATATTTAATAAGTGGTAATATTAAATTGGAAGCAGGCAGGAATGTCGAGTTTGGTGTTCAAGAATTGTAATTTAAAACCCTCTTTAACCCCCTTGGTGGGTACGTCAGCCAATGGCTGACGCACACACAACCTCCCTGCTGCAGGGAACTGCCATTGGCCGACCCAGGGAGGGCTGCCAAAAATCCTCTGGTGCAATGCACCAGAGCATGCCTTTTTTATTAAATCCCCGGGGGAGACGTGGAATTGCTATGAGTCTCCCCCGCCCCCCTCCCACCCATCTGTGATCAGCGTGCCAGGAGTCCATATGCAGAATATAAATTGTGAGGCCTCTTTGACTCCCCCACTGGCCCGGGGAACACCACCTCCCCTAGGCTTATTTATTTAATAACAGGGGGGAGGGTCTCCTAGACCCCCAAATCCCTGGGGACCGCCACCTCCCAGGAGCAAATTACAAGAAAGGAGGGGGGCACAGCCCCCCTCCTGGAGCCATACATGGCCCCGGGTACCGCCACAACTATTCCGGAGAGCTGCTTGGAGGCCCTGCCCTCTTTCTCCACCATTCTGCACACACGACTACCAGTTAAAAAAACATAGAAATTCACTAAAAAAAAACAAAGGTTACATGGACGTTATAGTTAGGCTCATATTTCACTCATACAAAACCAGTGAAATTCAGCAGTTATAGTTACCTGAGCTAACTATAGCTTACGCCCCGCATTGCATTGCTTTTGACCTCACATATTACAACACTCATGACATGATCAGTGACATCACTGCTGACATCACTGATGACATCACCCACAAAAACACTCACACCCCCATATAGCCTCTCGTATACCCACTCACACACAATCACTCACATAACCATTCACAGACCCATACCAGTACTCAGACACCCACACACTTCTCCATAGAGCCATTCACACACCCACTCACTCATCCATACAGCTACTCATAAAACAGTCACACACTCATACAGCCACTCACAGAGCCATACGCTCATCCATACAGCTACTTACACACCCATGTATTTACCTACTCAGTCACTCACATACCCACTCACTCACCCATACAAGCACTCACACACTCATTCATGTACACAATCACTTAAATACCCTTTCACACATCCATACAGGCACTCACACATCTGCCCACTCACTCATACAGCCATTCACACACTCACTCTCCAATACAGCTATTCACATACCATCTCACTTAACCACACAGCTACTCATGTACCTACTCAAACTGCCACTCACTCACCCATAGAGCTACTTACACACCCAGTCACTCACTCATACATCCATTTAGACACCCACTCACTCATTCAGTCATTACACACCCAGTTATCCACCCATAGAGCCACTCACACCACCTCTCACTCACCCATACAGCCACTGACACACCCACTCACTCCCCAAAACAGCCAATCACACACCATCTCACTCACCCACACTGCTACTCACACACCCACCCGCTTGTCCACCCATACAGTAACTCACACACCCGTACACACAAGGATACATACAGTCACACAGCCATTCACATAATATATGTTAGAAGTACTATCACTCAGTAGTAGTACAAGTAGTATACTAATTTAACTTTTGTAGTAGGTTAGTATATATGTTTAACATCCATAAACTCTTAAAAATATTTACAGTCACTTGATGATGTCATTTAGAATGTCATGAGTGATGTCACTGACCATGTCATGAGTGATGTAATATGTAAAGTCATAAGCAGTGCACTGCGGGGCGTAAGTTATATCTAGCTCAGGTAACTGTAACTGCTGAATTTCACTGGTTTTGTACAAGGGAAATCTGAGCCTAACTATAATGTCCATCATGTAGCCTTTGGTTCTTTCAGTGAATTTGTATTATATATATATATATATATATATATATATATATATATATATATATATATATATATATATATATATATATGACATTCTGGGCTCCAGGACTCTATGGTCCAGTAGAAGGCTGGGAGCCGAAACGCGTAGACCATCCTCTACCGTTCATGTTTGCACCTTGGTTTGAATAAAGCAATATTGAAACTACTTGCCGGTTGTGGTGCAGTGATCCTTCGTCGAAAATCCTGAAAACCTTCGGGAGATAGCCTTGGAGGAATTTTATTCATTTGTATGCAGTGGCTACAGTGCACATCATGAGCACCCAAGAAATGAAGTGGAGCGGCGGAAAGTTGTAGCCGACGGAGAATGCTGAGTGATTTTGAAAAACCGCCGATACTTCTGTTCGTAACGACGTGGAGCCGCGCTGGAGACCCAGAGCCGCGGAAGCCAGTTGAAGATTGCGGGTGAGTAGGGTGCGGGAAGAGGTGAGCGGACTGCGACTCGGGACGCCGCGGAAGCTGCTTCGGAATCGCGGCCATCACCGAAGACCGGCATCCGAAAATCGTTGCTCTTTTCACTGTGCTTGGCTGACAATACGGGGCAAGAGCGGGAATGAGAACACCTAATTCCCGCGAATGAAAGTACTCACGTAACCCGTATTTGTTTGCAATTAGTCCACGTAAGTGCACAGGGATTAGCAGGAAAAGCTATAAATAAACACAAAGTGAACTGCGACCATCATCCCTTGTCAAATAGCTCGAACATTCTCTTGGAATTGACTGAAACGATTTATCAGTCAAGTAACACCGGCATTATTCTACTTGCAACCAGGAAAAGGCAGACAAACAAGAACGGGCAGAATATCATAATAACAATCCAATAAAAGACATTGATCATGGCTGAAAGAGGCAAAAACAGAGCACAAAGGGCAAGTGAACTTCTAAATGATGACACAGCAGCATCAATTAGCACTAAAACTCGAGAGGCCACTGGAGAAGGCAAAAGGAGAACAATATCATGTGTTATTAGGGAATTGCAACAAAATCGCATCCTGGAAGTCAATAAATGGTGGGAAAAGACAACCCTAGAAAAGTACATCGAATTCAAACGAATCCCTAGGGGGCTACGTATTTTGATTATGCCAACCTTAACCCCTTCCGTGCTCATGACGAGCTCAGCTCGTCATGCTGCGCGGTAGCGCTGTGCGCATGACGAGCTGAGCTCGTCACGACCCCACCCGCGATCGGAATGTCCAGCATACGAGCGGAATTCCGATCGCGGTCAAGGGGTTAAATGACCTGGATGCGGACCTAATCAAACAGTGGCAAGCAGACACAAATGATTGCTCCTTTAGGCTAATGAATACCCTGATCACACACGCTGAGAGAAAATTAGAAAAACTAACTGCCACCATCAAAGAATTGGAAAGTGAAATAAATCAATACACCATGAATGACGAAAATAAAGAACTGATTGAAACTATGGAAATGGAATCGATAAACATGAAGCAGACATAGAAAAACGTAAAGCTAACAAATTCAACCGAGACAGACTGGATTACTCAAATGGCCGTATTTATACCTTTGCCAGAAAGTAGGACATGTACAGAAATCGTGTAGTAATGGACAAATGCGCAGGGTCGGAATCGGCTGGAACGATAGACAGCTCTGATCTAAGCTCTGCGGATGAAGAGGCTAGCACATCAAACCTGGATTTTTCGGGAGAGATGCGTCTGATGCAGATGATAACACGACAAAGAGGAAGAGGACGAGGATCGACGTGGGGAAGGGGACAATCAAAGCCCCAAACCGAAAACAAAGAAGAGGGGGCAAAACCAAAGAAAGGAAGAGGAAGAACAAAGCCAAATTAAAGAAAAACCTCTGTAATAACAACATAATAATTAACATCTCTAATAAAATATTGAGCAAAGCACAAACATCATTGCTGAACAAAGGATTAACATTTTGCCCCAATAAAGATTTGAACACCCCGAACCTGCGTATTGACCTATACAAATTTTGCAGGAAAATCAAATTGAAGAAATATTTTGAAGAAAAAACAATCGCAAACAGACAAGAAAAGGCTCCGGATCAGGAGATATCGCCTCTTACTCTGAATGACATTCCAACTCTGAGAATCATGACATCTTTACAGACTAATCCAGAAATAATATCAGAACGAGATCACTCTGACTACACTACGGACAAGGAACTCTGTCAAAGGTTGGGAATTGAAACAAACAGAGGTGGTAATAGTGGCCTGAAAACGCGATCAACCTTTTGCCCACAGCTTCCACCAGGAAACAAAATTGACTTATTCAATGAAATTATGGTGGAAGAAATTAATAAGATGTCAACCAATTGCGTGAAGAGCAACAAAAAGAAGAGAAAGAATAACAAATCATGGAACCCGACAATGGAAGAGCATAAGGCATTGCAAGATCTGAGAGAGGATACCAACATAATCATAAAAGCCTCAGACAAAGGTGGCAACATTGTTGTTCAAGATCGCATAAATTATATAAAAGAGGCTTATAGACAATTGGACAATAGAGACCACTATGAAAAATTACAAACAAATCCACTAACAACTTGGACGGAGAAATACCACCAGAAATTACTAACATGGAAAGACAGAAATCTTATTGATTTGGAGGAATTTTTATATCTAAAAACTAGTCATCCGATCATGGCAACTATCTACTTTCTTCCAAAAGTAGAAAAGTCCATACAGAATCCGCCGGGAAGACCGATAGTGAGCTCCATTGGTTCTTTGTTAGAGTCAACATCACGGTTTATCAACATTTTCCTCATGAACTATGTAACAGCACTCCCATCTTATCTGAGGGACACAATGGATCTCCTGAACAAGATCAAGGAGATCCCATGGAAAGACAGCTACATCATGGCTTCCATTGATGTTTCGTCACTCCACACCTCCATTCTTCACTCTGATGGGACGGCAGCGGTGAAACATTTTCTACAAACAAGATCTGTGGACCATCTCGAACACACAGAGATGTTATTAGAAATGCTTACATACTGTTTGACCCACAATGCATTTCTCTTTAAAGGTGATGTGTTTTTACAAAAGCAAGGAACTGCTATGGGGACGTCCTTTGCGCCGACATATGCGAATCTCTTAATGGCTGTATGGGAAACAGAAGCACAGAATAATACAAAATCTGGGAACATCATATTATGGTCAAGATTTATTGATGACCTTTTCATTATTTGGGAAGGGAGTCAGACCAACTTACAGGACTTCATAAATTCCCTAAATACAAACAGATACAACTTAAGCTTCACATCCACAATAAGTTCGACCACAATTGTCTTTTTAGATGTGGAAGTTTTCATCCAAGCCCAGAAAATATGCACTAAAATGCACAGGAAGCCCACCTCCAGTAACAGCATCTTGCATGCGAACAGTGGACACACCAAAAATTTAAAATGGAGTATTCCCTACGGGGAAATGTTGTGAGCTAAAAGAAACTGCTCTGAAATGTCTGACCTTCGTGAACAACTAAATGAAATGAGTGAACGCTTTGAAGCACGAGGATATCCCCTCGAGGTGATCACCACTGCAAGAGACAGGGTCACAGCTCTATGCAGATCAGACCTTTTGCAAACAAATAAAGAAAAACTGGAGAGTTGTAGGAAAAAGGAAAAAGAAGAAACCACCTGACATCATTGATTTTAATAATCAAAATAAAGAACTAAAAAAAGTCATCAATAAGCACTGGAACATTCTGTTGTTAGATGAAACGGTCAAAAGGGTATTGTCTCCCCAACCCAGGATCACCTATAGGAAGACTGCGTCGCTGGGAGACATACTCACACAGAGTCATCTGGAATCAAAAAAAGAAACTGCACCATCATGGCTAAACAATCCAGGATTCTGGAAATGTTCCAAGTGCCGAGATTGTGATCATGGGCAAAATAGAACTACATACTTGCTCCAAAATGGCCAAACTGAGAAAATACAAGAGCATATCACATGCGAATCAAAATTTGTTGTATACTTGTTAGAATGCCCATGTGGAAAACTGTACGTTGGCAGCACCATCAATAAGCTAAAATTAAGAATTTTACAACATCTGAGAGCAATTAAAAACAAAGACTTAAGTTATCCAATGGCTAAGCATTTTCAGGAACTCCACTCCGGAGATAGTCAACAACTGAAATACTCAGGAATCAAGATTGTAAAACAAAGAAATAGAGGTGGAGACCGGACCCTCAATTTACGCAGAACTGAGTCTAGATTAATCTTAGCCATTGGCACAGAATACCCGTGGGGACATAACTCGGATGCCGAATTGCACGTTCATTTATAAATATGGGCACTTTAGAACATCTTCAAAAGGAACTAAGATTGTCTGCTGGAGTCATGGTTTGGAAATCACGGGATCAAAAATGAAGACACATTGCTCTCTCAAGATGTATCAACTGAAGAAGTAACAAGAAAAATTCCCTCTATTTATCTGTATGTTTTATCAAGATTTTACATTTTTTAGATTCAGGACCAATCAACTGTGAACTTTGAGACATGACCCATATCCTCATGGTATAATCTATTTGAACAAATGTACTTTACAGTTCATATTTATATATTTATATATTGAAGTACTATTAAGATAATGCACCAGTCACTTTATTTTAAGAAGGATAGACTCAAAATATAAAAATGACCAGGTTGTTGGAAGGGCTATTAGGGTACTTTACGACTATCAGCCCACAAACTATCCAAATTGATCCTGAGACAATGCACTAGTCACTTTATTTCAAGAAGGGTAGACTCAAAATATAACAAGCATTGGCATAGCCAATAGGTCTCGCCTTGGGGACCTTATAAGTGTTTAGCCATGCAACAGTTGATGTTGTTGCACCAAGGATATTGTGCTGCATAACTAAATACTTATAAGGTCCCAAAAGCGAGACCTATTGGCTATGCCAATGCTTGTTATGCTTGTTATGGCTGCACGCCTGTCCTTGTTTAATGGTGTATGGATCTTGGCGCCAAGTCCCGTGACATACGAAGAGCGCTTCACTTCTGAAGTTTTTATTTATTTTATGGGGGCATGTTAGCGCAAACCCTGGCTGTGTTTTGTTGTTTGATTATGTGGCATGGTGTGCAGTAGAATTATGTGCATAGTAATTATGTGGTATTGAGTATACTGGAATTATGTGGAGTGGGATTGTGTGTTATTAAGTGTTACTTGCCAGCTTGAAGCGTAGGTTCACAGACCAGGATAAGGGAAACTCTAAAAGCAGAAAAAGGTTAATCAAACTGGGGGACTACTAGGGAGATGTGATGAGATTAACCCAGGTCCTACTGTGGCAAGTGGTTGTCAAACCCACCAAAAGTGAGAATGGAAGGGAAAGGGGAGCCCTCCAATATGTAATGTAACTAAAATATCACCATGCGTGGTCATGGAAGACTAGCCTTTGGCACGCTAAAAACAACCTCGTGCCATGTTGTCATGCAAGATATGACATTTATGATTACAGTGCAATGAGAAAACTCGATTTGTACTGTTACAAGACTCAAATACGGGAGGTGCAGTAACAAGATTTGAAATCGAATAGAAGTTAGTTTCCACTTAAGTGTTTTAAGGATCGGGCCCTTTTCAAATTAAGTGTGTTTTTTTGCAAAAAGAACATGGTTTTGAAACAAACTGAACACGCTCAAATGAATATTGCATTCAATGTCAGCCCTCAGCCAAGGAAATCAGCTTCTCCCTGTGTCACGTTAACATTTCAAAGTGGCACAGGACATTCCTAAATTAATGTTAATTTTCAGTTCTCACGTTAGACTTTGATTGCAGCTTTCTAGTTAATTCGAATGGAAAATGCATCAAGAAGCCACAATAATCTAAGAAGTCGTACAAATGGAAGATGAGCATCTGCTCTGAAGTAAAGACTATACACCTGTATACAAAGGGCATGAATCCGCACGCATCGCCCACACGCTGAAGTAAAAGGTGACGTGCTACTGAACGGACCCAATGTAGCTGGGCCTGACCACCAACAGACCTCCATACTGCCTCTAGAGCAACATGGGTAATCACTCTGTACTCCACTACTGCACTGCATACGTGTTAGCACATCCAACCCATTCCAGCGTGGGCTGCCTATCAGGCTACAGGGGCCCCAGCTCATGAACGCCGTTATTCGACACATACTGTACAGAAAAAAAAATTAGTCCTTGTTATGTACGAACACAAGTTTCCTACTTCCTACTCACATGTCCGTCTGGTGAAAAAATACAGTCCAAATGTAAAGCATGACTGACACGTGACTCCAAGCCACGCATCACGTATTTAGTCATTAATTTGTAGCCAATGGCGATGTGAATTCTGGGAATTATAGTCTGTCTTTCGTCCCATTGTAATTATGGTCTCGGTTTCTTTGGAGGACTCACTGAAGGAGTCATACATGACAGCTATGAAAGTGGTGGCAATGATAAGCAATCAATGTAACAACGGCAAAGTGAAAAAGTCAAGTTAAGTTATAGCCAAAACATGGCATAGCAAAAGCCTTGCTACATCATTTTTCAAGCACAGATCTCAACTAAGGTTATGTTCCATAAACACTAAATGGGTAACGAAAATGTAGTGGGTCCGTTACACGATGCACCGGTTATACAAGCTGTAAGGTTAGCATTTAGAAGTACGGAGTAAAAGGGCTGTCATAAATAAATGCATACCATATTTTCCAGGAAAGCACTTAAATATAAAAAGCGTGTTGGTTTGTCCAGCAAATTCTCTTGTTTCCTACTAACATACACTGACACGCCTGGTTCCGGAGTACCAAATGTCGTGCATTTAAGGGAAAGAACACTATAAGCAAACATGGCAGACGTGCCACCAATTAGCATTAATTGGGGGAAGGTCACTTTTAGCTAAACTGTGCGGTTACTTCCAGTCTGCAGACAATGTAGCACCTTGAAAGGCCACCTCGTTCCTGGAGGCAGCCCTCCATTCTGTGAACCTGATTCTGCGTGTGGATACTCAACAATGGCTGCTGGTACCCCACCGGAACTGCATGGGGGTGGAGAGACGGCACAATAAAGGGCTCTTGTCATAAGACTACCTTCTCGGACTCCTGCAGCTGAATCCCAGCTTTAAGCCCAATTGACTTTAAAATACACAGAGGTGCTAAAAACAACAAAGTCAGCAGGTAATTAACCGCACGGAAAGGAGAATACAATTCTCGCGCTGCCAGGCAAGCCTGAAAACAAAGGCGGCGCACATCTACACCAACAAAGCACAGGCAGCAGATGGACATGTACCACTGCTGAGGTCCAGACAATGACTGCATCCCAGCCTACGACAGTAGGCACTGTGTAGTGGGTAATTCCATAAAACATGTCTGGCTGGTGCAGCGACCGATATAAGCATGAAGTACCGAGCGAATGAAGTCCCGCGCTAAGCATTCATTTAGTAAACACTAGGGGAAAAACATTGGCTTTGCCAGTTTTCCTTTTAGCCATAAAAACAAGCCTGTGATCTCTCTGGCCGTGCCATTGCCTAGCTGCAGGCTAGCACGTCGGGTCCCTTGAGAAAGGAGGACCGATGGGGCTTTCTGTGGGCTAAGGTTCACTGTTGGTGGCATCCCACCTCAATCCGTGGTGAGTAGTGTCCCCTGTGTCAGCTTGTGAGCAGCTCGATGCAGTGCAGGCTGTAAGATAGGTTTGCATGAGAGCCTCCTGCAGTGATGTACATGGACTCCTGCAGGGCCGACTCAGCACTGCTTTGGGTTTGTAAAGCGCACTTTATACATTGTCGTCGTTATTATGAAATGGCGATGCGCCCACTGTTCCCGCGTACCCAGTTTTAGTACGTCTCCGAGAGTGCGTCAATCTGTTTTGTGCACAAAATACGAATGAAGCACTTTCTGGCCATGTTGGGTAATATTCTTTTGTACTGTCACGGCTCTCGCCAGGCTCCGCCAGATGTGGTGTTTGAAGAGGTTTCCTTTTATGCCTCAGTGCCAGGCAGAAGGGCTGGTGCGGTGCTGCGAGGCGCCGGCCCCAGGGAGAGGAGCCCGCAATGCACAGAGGACGTGCGCACAGGAGCCGTGTGAAGAAAGTCAAGGGCACTGCGTCCGCACGCTCTGTCATTCAGGAGAAAGGCCATGTCGCCTGCCTTTAGGATCATGAGAGACAGGGAAGCAGGCTCCTGCCAGACACCCCGAGGCAAGTGAGCCTTACTATTGTCACAGCCCCCTAGCATCATCCCCTAAGTGTGCCCTCTCCCCGACTAACCATCGTCACCAGCAGAGCAGTGTGCCAGCTTGTCCCCATGCCACATACACCAATGGGGAGGGCAGCCCGCAGATATAGCGCCTACTGCAGGTTACTCTTGCTGAAAGCCCCAGTGCTAGGGATCCGGGCTGCTCCGGTTCATTCTCGGACGCGTCATTGAAGGGGGCGGGAAGCGAAAAGTCAATCATTCATAAAGGTAACAAACAAATTTGTTTAAGCGTTTGCCGTAGCTTACAGAGCTGCCAAACTTGTGCCTGGGGAACCGGGTTCGAGTCTCAACGTGAGCTCTATCCAATCTGAATAAATGAAATTTATAACAAATCAGTTTAAATTAACAATGCCAATTGGAATCCAAATGGAAACTGAAACAAACCGTGCCAGAGCAATTCAAGGACAAGCAACACTGCTTAATGTAAACAAGCACTGAAACAAGTGCGGCCCCGCGCCGGGTTAAAGAAGTGGGAGGGGTGGGGGAGTGCGATTCCCTTGCGGGAGCGAGCGGCGCCAGGAGCGATAATTGCTACCATATGGCGCCAGCTGCTCGCTCCCGCAAGTGAATCACCAAACGTGCACGCGTTGCCATTGAAGGCAATGGAACGCGTGCACGTTTTTCGCTGAAAAGCCGAATCAATTACAAAAGGTCTTTTTGCCCATGCAGCGCATGCGCGCTGCGTAGGCGAGACCTAAAAATGACCATGTTGTCGGGAGAGGTATTAGGGTACTTCACGACTATTAGCCCACAAACTATCCAAATTGGTCCTGTAACATAACAACAACGTGTGGATACTTTAATTGAAACACACGCACTGAAATATTATTACTCTTGAGATATACTGGAAAAATCTGAAATAGGGCAATGCTGAGAAAAAGAGAGAAATTACTGATGATCCCACTTGTATTTTGCACATGCTCTTAATATATGCTCTTTGCACTTTAGAAAAATTAATTTTTTGCACTTTTTAGATTATCTTGTTGGCACTTTAACCCCTTCGATGCTCATGACGAGCTCAGCTCGTCATGCTGCACGGTGGGCGTGTGCACATGACGAGCTGAGCTCGTCACGACCACGCCCGCGATCGGAATGTCCAGCACCTGGGCGGAATTCCGATCGCGGCGAAAAGTGTTAAGAAAGAAACAAATGAAATATAAAAAAATGCCTCGTACTACAATCAATGAAATGATCAAAACAAAAAAATTATTTGTACAAAAAATAGGATTGTTTTCATGTCTAGTCTGTCTTCACTTTTTATTGTTTTTAATTGCACTTGCACTTTAAATGAGACATTCTGGGCTCCAGGACTCTATGGTCCAGTAGAAGGCTGGGAGCCGAAACGCGTAGACCGTCCTCTACCGTTCATGTTTGCACCTTGGTTTGAATAAAGCAATATTGAAACTACTTGCCGGTTGTGGTGCAGTGATCCTTTGTCGAAAATCCTGAAAACCTTCGGGAGATAGCCTTGGAGGAATTTTATATATATATATATATATATATATATATATATATATATATATCTCACCACACTCCGCGTTTCCCTCGCAGCAATACTGCCACAACACGGACACGGACCAATTTTCAGTGCATTAATTTCAGTTTATTTCTTGCGATGCCGCCATAACGTTTCGGCTCATCCGAGCCTTGATCACATGACATCTTACTACTGGTATGCAAGCTCTTTTAAAGTGACAGGTGCTCATTGATTATCATCACGTGCAAAGTGGCTTAATAGACATGGTAAAATTACAACCTTAGCTGCAGTAAAAAACAGTGTCACATGCACAATACACCCTAAAACTAACTCCAAAATAATTACTTTAGAAGCTAGGACCACAATTGATAACATAACGTTGTTAGTATAAAATTCATAGATGGTAAAATACCTCATATTAAATTTTAAAATTGCAACATTAAGACATTTTTATAAGTAAAATACCCGTGTTATCCCTATGTGTATGCGCTGCTGATATGCATAGTATATCCCCTTAAATGGGTCTGCTATAATCGCGCTTGAGTGTATTGCCTATTGATACCTAAATAGCAAATTACCTATTGATACCATAATAGCGTGGATGAATCCACCGCTTGTTAATGCAATCCTGTTGTCTAAAACCATGTCTAAAAACTGTGCTGAAAGTGCCAAGTGCAAAGTGTACGTATATGCGATCCCCATTGTGTGCGTAAAACAGTTAAAAATACATTTATGATGTCTAGTATAATATCATATTATTCACTGTTGTTTTTAATTGCACTTGCACTTTAAATGAGACATTCTGGGCTCCAGGACTCTATGGTCCAGTAGAAGGCTGGGAGCCGAAACGCGTAGACCGTCCTCTACCGTTCATGTTTGCACCTTGGTTTGAATAAAGCAATATTGAAACTACTTGCCGGTTGTGGTGCAGTGATCCTTTGTCGAAAATCCTGAAAACCTTCGGGAGATAGCCTTGGAGGAATTTTATATATATATATATATATATTTTTCATTGAAAAAAACCACAGGTTACAGGAACGTCATAGTGAGGCTGACATTTCACTCGTACAAAACCAGGGAAATTCATCCGTTATAGTTAGCTGAGCTAACTATAACTCATGCCTCCATAATGCACTGCTGATGACATCACATATGACATCATCCAGTGACTGAGTGTTTCTAAAAAGTTTAAGAATGTTATATATAGATATATATATATATATATATATACGCCAAGGTGTATTGAAGAATGAGTGGGTGTTTGAGTGTCTGTATAGATGATTTAGTGGGTGCGTGACTGACTGTATAAGTGAGTGATTAAACGTGTCTTAGTGAATATATGGGTGAGTGAATAATCTGTGTGAATGTGTATCAGTCTGTCAGTTGGTGTGCAAGTGGCTGCATGCGTTGGTGAGTAGGTACATGAGTGTCTATATGGGTTATTGATTAGTTGTCTGAGTACCTGTATGGGTGCCTGAGTGTCTGAGTGGGTGGGTGAGGGTGTGTGTGACTCCCTGCATGGATGTATGAGTGGGTGAATCCCTGGGTGTATGGGTTTATGAGTGCATCTGTGAGGGACTGTATGGGCAAGTGAGTGTGCGTATGGCTGCGTCGGTGAGTGAATGGATGTCTCAGTGGTATATGGGTGAGTAACTGCATATGTGAAAGACAGTATATGTGAGTGTTGGAGTATATAAGTGACGGTATGTGTGAGTGAGTGATTGTGAGAGTGGCTGTATGGGTGAGTGCGTGTTTGTGTCAGCGACTGTAAGGAGAGTAAGTATTTGTTAGTATCTGTATGAGTAGTGAGTGTGTGTGTTTCTGTATGGGTGAGCAAGTAGCTTTGTGATTGAGTGTTTGGGTGAGTGAGTAGGTGTGTGAGTAGCTCTATGGGTGACTGACGGTATATGAGCGGCTGTATGGGTGTATGAGTGGATATCTCAACGGCTGTATTGGTGAGTGACTGGCTGTATGAGTGCCTGTATGGGTGAGTGAGTGGATGTGTATGTAGACCTATGAATCAGTGAGTGGGTATGTATGTACTGGTATTGGTGTGTCAATGGTTTCAAGAATGGTAGTCTGAAATTTGGAGTGGGTATATGATAGGTTATATTGGGGTGTGAGTAGGTGCATCAGAGATTATGGAGATGATGTCATCAGTAATGTCATCAGTGATGTAATTTGAGATGTCATCAGTGATGTCATCAGTGATGTCACTGATCATGTCATGAGTGATGTAATATGTGACGTCATCAGCAGTGCAATGCAGGGGCACGAGTTATAGTTAGCTCAGCTAACTATAACAGCTGAATTTCTCTGGTTTTGTACGAGTGAAATGTCTGCCTAACTATAACGTTCCTGTAACCTGTGGTTTTTTCAGGGAATATCGAAGGTTTTTTTAAAATGCTAATTTCGAACTATAACGTCCCAGAAACCTGTGGTTTTTTTCAGTGAATTTCTAAGGTTTTTTAAATGCTAATTCCTAACTATAACGTCCCTGAAACCTGTGGTTTTTTCAGTGATTTTCAAAGGTTTTTTAAATACTAATTCCTAACTATAAGGTCCCTGTAAAGAGGCAAGAGAAGTTGAGAAAGAGGCAAGAGAGGTGCAGAAAGAGGCAAGAGAAGTGCAGAAAGAGGAAGAAAGGAGCAGAAAGAAGCAAGAGAAGTGCAGAAAGAAGCAAGAGAGGTGCAGAAAGAAGCAAGAGAAGTGATGAAAGAGGCAAGTGAGGTGCGGAAAGAGAGGTGCAGAAAGTAGCAAGAAAGGAGCAGAAAAAGGAAGAAAGGTACAGAAAGAAGCAAGAGAAATGCAGACAGAGGCAAGAGAGTTACAGAAAGAAGTAAGTGAGGTGCAGAAAGAAGCAAGTTTGGTGCAGAAAGAAGCATGTGAGGTAAAGAAAGAAGCAAGAGCAGTGATGAAAGAAGCAATAGAGGTGCAGAAAGAAGCAAGAGAGGTGAAGAAAGAAGCAAGAGAGGTGCAGGAAGAAGAAGAAAGGTGCAGAAAGAAGAAAGAGGCGAAGAAAGAAGTAAGAGAGGTGCAGAAAGGAGCAAAAGAGGTGCAGAAAGGAAGAGAGGTGCAGAAAGGAAGAGAGGTGCAGAAAGAGGAAGAAAGGTGCAGAAAGAGGAAGAAAGGTGCAGAAAGAGGAAGAAAGGTGCATAAAGTGGCAAGAGAGGCAAGAAAGGTACAGAAAGAAGCAAGAGAGGTGCAGAAAGAGGCAAGAGAAGTGCAGGAAGAGGCAAGAGAGGTGCAGAAAGAGGAAGAAATTAAAAAAAGAAGCCAAAGAGGTGCAGAAAGAGGCAAGAGGGGTGCTGAAAGAAGCAAGAGCGGTGCAGACAGAAGCAAGAGAAGTGCAAACAAGCAAGAGAGGTGCAGAAAGAGGAAGAAATTGCCATTTTCAGCCCCGGGGACCTCATCCCCCGGGGCATGGACAATGTTGGGGACCGCGGGGGGAGCCCCAAGGCCCAGGTGTCCCTGCCGGCTCCCCGCCTCCTGCGGGAGTCGGCATTGCTTTTGGGCAGAGGGAGCTGCAAACATGCAGCTTCCTTTGCCCAAAAGCAATTCTGCTTCGCTTCATGGCAGCAAGAGCATTTTTCATGCTCTTGCTTCCATGAAGCGAAGCAGAGTTTGCTATGGAATGGTGGGAGCAGTGCTCCCGCCAAGCCATAGCAAACTGCAATGTTCCGGGGGTGGGCACCCCGGGACATTGGTGGAGCCGGCCCTGGGGGGTGGCGGTCCCCAGGGCCATGGAGGACTCCACGAGGGGGGGCCGCAAAATGTATAGAGCCCAGGAAGGTGGTGGCCCCTGGGGCCAGGTGTCCGCAACGGACCCCTGCATTTAATTAAATTGTGCACTTGGGAGGTGGTGGTCCCCGGGGCTGTGGGGGGTAGGATCCCCCACACCTGTTTTTATTTAAAAAAAGCCCCAGGGAGGTGGAAGTCCCGGGGCAGCAAGGGGGGCGCGTGTGGCCCCCCGCATTTCATGATCATAGCCCCGGGAAGGTGGCGGTCCCCGATGCTGTGGGGGCCAACTCAGGCCCCCGTATCTATTTAAATAATTGCCCCAGGACCTGGCCCACCCGGGGGCCTAATTAAACGAAGCATGGGAGACCGTGCTTCATTTTTTTTTACATTTTCGATGGGATTCGCAGACCCTATGCAAATCCCGCCAAACAGTTTTAAACAAAAATGGTTTTTGGGGCCCTCAGGGTCCCTGTGGGATCCCCTGAGCAGGCCTAGGGGGTCAGTGTGTTCTACCTTGCCCCCTTTTCTTGTTTTCTTTACCTTCTTTCTTGTGACTTTGTTCTATAAATATTTAAATTTCTCAAAAACTACTGAACGGATTAACACCATTTAACAAAAGAGTGCACTCTGAACCAAGAGCTACCTTTCTGCCAAATTTGGTGTAATTCCGTTCAGCAGTTCGGGCTGTAGATGCATCAACAGTTTCCTATGGAAATTGACATGGAGAAAAAGCGTTTTGGGACCCCCCCCTTGACGAATCACCCCAAAAGTTCCAACACAGCAGCTGACCTGACCGCCCCATTAGTTTTGAAAATTTCACGAAGATTTGTCAAACGGCACCAAAGATATTGGCAAATCAAAAAATGCTTTTCCTATGGAAACTAGGTCCTAACTATAACTACCTACTGGCAACCGTAGGATGGATATATATAACTCTGGTCCAACTTGGTTTAGTTCCTATTCCAAAATAAACTCTTCACCATACATTTTAGTTTTCCAGTGGATCCAGTATTCTCAACACTTCATATATGTGTGTGTATATATATATGTGTATATGTGTGTATAAATATGTATATGTGTGTGTATATATATATATCTATATATATATATATATATATATATATATATGTGTGTGTGTGTGTGTGTATATATATGTATATGTGCCACAATTGGCCCCTCAGGGAAACCATACATCTATAAGGAAAAGGGACATACATGTGTGATCTATAAGAGAAAGTGACACATATATGTCACTTTCTCTTTTAGATGACATATATATGTCACTTTTTCTTATAGATGTATGGTTTCCCTGGGAGGGCCAATTGCGGCACATATATATATATATATATATATATATATATATATATATATATATATATATATAATGTGGAATGCGAAAGGGCTGTATAGTCATATGATGACTTGGGTACTTCACCAATGGCGAGATATATACTGACACTTTAATAACTGTGGAAATGTTTACATTTATTGCACTTCGCACTTTAATGCATTCTGCACTTTGTATATGGACAAATTTAATGGTTTATACATCACAATATTGTGAATTGATTGTGCGAATATTGGTTACTCAGGTACTTTATTAGACGCAAGATACATGCAGACAAAATCCCCCACTTTTTACAACTTGGTATTTGTTACTATTTATTGCATTCCGCACTTTACTGCATTCCGCACTTTACTGCATTCCGCACTTTACCTTTATTTTAGGCAAAGTGCCACAATGGAATGGGAAAAGAGCTGCATAGTCATATGATGACTTGGGTACTTTACCAAGCTCGAGATGCACACTGACACCTTAATAACTGGGGGAATGTTTACATTCATTGCACTTTGCACTTTAAAGTACTCTGCACCTTATGTATGGGCCAATTTAATGTTTTCCAATAAGGTTCCAGACAGTAATTGATGAGGATGACTCAATGATATTATGAATTTTATGAAATTTCAGAGAGGTTTTATATGTGTACAACTTTTACTGCAATCGGATCAAATTTGTCATTAAAACACACAATCAACTTTATTTTATGAGAACATTTCAATGGGTACTTCACCTTATATAATATCTCTAAGTAAATATAAAAAATGGCCTAAGTGAGTCCTCCTCCTCCACCCCTCTGCTTGAGCAAAACTTTTTTGTACACAGACATGAGTGGGAACATCAGTGCATAAAGCTGGCAAATGACAAAAAAGAAAAAAGAGAAAGAAAGCCTAAAAAAGCTTAATGTTCCTTTAATAGCCAACCAGTACTAGGAATTTTTTGTAATAGAGGGAGGGTCCACCAACCTCTTTATAATCACTTTTCACTTGATACACTGTGACCCGGACGAAGGCCTCAGGCCGAAACGCGTAGGTCGTTTTTTGTCTCCATTGCACTTAATATCCATGGAAATAATGGGAAGAAATTGAAAAAATAAAAAGACTTTTGCAAGCTACTAACCTGTTGTGAGTTCGCTGATGCGAGTGCTGCCTTTCTGTGACCTTCGATGATGGCGGTGAAACGTGTGTGAAGGTTGACAAGGAATATATATATATATATATATATATATATATATATTCACTGAAAAAACCATAGGTTTCAGGGACGTTATAGTTCGGGATTGGCATTTAAAAAACCTTTGAAATTCACTGAAAAAACCATGGGTTTCAGGGACGTTATAGTTAGAAATTAGCATTTAAAAAAAACATAGAAATTCACTGAAAAAAACCATAGGTTTCAGGGACGTTATAGTTAGTTGGACATTTCACTCGTACAAAACCAGAGAAATTCAGCCGTTATAGTTAGTTGAGCTACCTATAACTCGCGCCCCCGCAATGCACTGCTGATGACGTCACATATTACATCACTCATGACATGGTCAGTGACATCACTCATGACATCAGCGCAAATTCTGCCGATTAAAAAACAAATACAAAATAAATGCTTTTTTGGCCCTGGGGGTCCCTGTGGGACCCCCTTAGCAGGCCTAGGGGGTCAGGGTCTTTCTACCCTGCCCCCTTTTCTTGTTTTTTACCTTTTTTTTTTTACTCTTTCTTGTGACTCGGTTACTGAGTCACAAGATGACTGCCAACACATTCTGGTTTAGAGTGTTGGCAGCCAATCAGAGTGAAGCTCGTGCCCGGGAGGAGTCGCGACTCCTCCTCGGTGCTCAGATATCGATATTTTTCTTTTTTAAATTTCTCAGGAACTACTGAACGGATTTACACCATTTAAAAAAAAGGTTGCTTTCTGAACCAAGACCTACCTTTTTGCCAAATTTGGTGTAATTCCGTTCAGCAGTTCGGGCTGTAGCCTTGTCTAAAATTTCCTATGGAAATTAACATGGGGAAAACGTGTTTTGGGACCACCCTTTTTTCTCGACCCCCGCTTGACGAATCACCCTGAAACTTTCAAGACAGGAGCTGACCGGAGCGCCCCATTAGTTTTGAAAATTTCACGAAGTTTTGTCAACCAGCGCCAAAGTTATTGGCAAAACAAAAAACGCTTTTTGAATAGAAACGAGGTCCTAACTATAACTACCTACTGGCGACTGCCAGTAGGAGATAGATATATATATATATCTCAAAATGAGAGAAAGTTCCTTCCGGGATCAAGCCCGTAGTCAGGTGGTGAGCAGGCCGGCGGAACCACAGCCGGACATCCAATACATCACATAAAGTCCAATAAAGCACACACTCGTTGTAAGAGTTTGCTCGTGCAAGCTTTTACTCAATAGAGTAAAAACTTGCACGAGCAAACTCTTACACCGAGTGTGCGCTTTATTGGACTTTATGTGATATATATATATATATATACATACATACATACATACATACATACATATATGAAGTGTTGAGAATACTGGATACACTAGAAAACTAAAATGTAGGGTGAAGAGTTTATATTGAAATTGGAACTAAACCAAGTTGGACCAGAGTTACCGAATCACAGACCAAAATCCACATTCTGTCCTACTCTTGCCCCAGGAAATAAAGTAGAACAATTTGCGAAAATGCTTGCATGATCTGACTCTTTTTTACTTAGGAACAATATGGGAGAATACAATCACTGATTATCTACTTGGCGTGCTGCTTTTATTTTATATAGGAAATATGGTAGGAGTGGTTCCCCTAAGAAGCAGACACCATACATCTGGCTGAGCGTTGCAGCAAACATCGAACCTTCTTCACAACTATAATATATATATATATATATATATATATATATATATATATATATATATAGACAGCTTTCAGGCAGCAATAAGAATTTCAAGACAATGTTTGTGAATATGTTCCTGCTAGAGAGAGAGAGAGAGATCGGACTTTTGTCTAGTGGCAGTTTTAACACCATAAAGTAGTGCAGAGGGCCTGCTGCAAAGAACAGATCTATATTTTATGTGGATACCTAAGTGGATTAGTAAAGCCAGGCATTACAAATGCTTTAAATCAAATTAAATGTCTGTGAGAGAGGGGCTATGGAGAGATGATGGGCACATTTGCTGGGTAGTAGTGAGGGAATCCAAGGAGGAGGTCATAATATAACGTGTATTTGTAAAGCGCACGTTCACCCGTGGGAATCTTAGAGCTGAATAACTCTCCGTCCTCATTCTAGGGCACACAAGTGGCTCCCACTTCATTAGAGGAGTTGAAGACCTTTTTGGGCCTTATGCTCAAAATGGGGGTAGTGCATAAAGCAACCTTGCTGTCCTACTGGTCTACTCGCACGGTTTGGGTAACCCCCACCTTTGCACCGTACATGAGCAGAGATCGTTTTTTGCTATTGCAGCGCATAAGCATTTCAATCACAAATCTGCTGCATTGCCCCTTGACCATCCAGACCATGAGAGGTGGTTTAAAATTCGGCTGTTGTAGAACATTTGTCTGCCAGGTTTCCAGAGGTTTATACTCCTGGAAAGAATATAGTGATCTATGAGTCCTTGATCCTGTACAAAGGGCGGCTGCTATTCAGGCAGTACATTGCGAGCAAATGAGCTCCCTATGGCATCAAGCTGTACATTTTGTGGGAGAGCTCGACTGGCTATGTGTACAGCTTGAGCATGTATACGGAGAAGGACTCTACTTTAAACCCTGTAGGTTGCCCTCCCACGCTAGGGGTTACAGGAAAGATTGTATGGTAGCTTGTCTAGCCATTCCTTCACAAAGGTTATAACCTTTATGTGGACAATTTCTATACAGGAATACAGCTGTGTGAGTGAGCTCTACAAAGCTGACACTGCAGCCTGCGGTACAGTTTGCTGTCGCCACACAGGATTCCAGCAGGATCTTGTTTGCAAGAAGCTCCAGAAATTCCAGAACACTGCATTGCGTTCCAGCAAACTGCTGGCAGTCAAGATCTCGGATAGGCGTGATGTGTATGTGCTCACTACAATACATGATGAGAGCACTTCCCCTGTCATGGTTTGTGGTCAGATAGCCAAAGCCCACAAGCCAACCTGTATACTTGATTACAACAAGTACATGGGCGGAGTGGACAAGAACGACCAGGTTCTTCAGCCATACAATCTGAGTCGTAAAACTTGCACCTGGTATAAGAAACAGTTTACCCACCTGATCCAGGTATGTTGTTTATCATCAGACAACCACAAGAAGACTCATGTCTTTCCTTGACTTTCAGTTGTCTGTGATTGAAAGTCTCACGGCTACAGAAGCAGCAGCCTCCACTTATGTTCTGGAGGACGTGGCAAGACTGCAGGAGCGACACTTTGCTGATCGCATTCCTGCAATACCCAAAAAGGAGCGACCATCTCGTCGTCGTAAAGTGTGCTCTATGCAGAGAAAGAGGCAGGAGAGGTGTGTCTACTGTCTCCAGTGCCAATCTCAGCCAGCCTTGTGTTTTCCCACTGCTTTATGTTGTACCATACTAACACAAAGTACTGGGAATTTACTGAGGTGGAGCTGCCGTAAGGTAAACCTTTCAATAGCTATGAAATCATGGACTTCTCGACACTTAGCCCGAGAACAAAAATGCAGGTAAACCCCTTGCAAAAACAGGTCGTTTTGCGATAGATAATTTTGATGTCTCCACAATAGGCTTTGAGCTCTTCCATGTCGCAGGCCACTGACCCACCCATACAAGTGAGGTACAATTTTTGTTAGGAGACTTTGGGGAATGCCGGGTGGATGGAAGTTTGTGGCTCCCCGCAGATTCTGGAACATTCCATCACAGAAATCTGAGGAAAATTTGTTTTTTTAGCTAAATATGAGATTTGCAGGAGTTTCTGGGGGAGACAATCTTGGGGGATACATGCAAGCCACACCTCCATGGACCCCCCCCCCCCAGGTGTATAGTTTTCAGAAATGTCTGGGTTTGGTAGGTTTCCCTAGATTGCTGCTGAACCCGGGACCAAAAACCCAGGTAACACCTTTGCAAAAACAGGTTGTTTTGCAATAGATAGTTTGGATGTCTCTATGTTTTAGGCTCTTCCCTGTCGCAGGCACTTGGGCCACCCACACAAGTGAGGAAGAATTCTTTTGGGGAGACCTGGGGCAACGATGGGTGGTAGGGAATTTGTGCGGGCCCAGTGATCCCACAACTTCCCACACAGAAAATTGAGTAAAATGTGATTTTGTTGCTAAATTTGAGGTTTGCAGGGGATTTAGGGTACAAGATGTTGGGGGATCCATGCAAGCAACACCTCCCTGGACTCCCCCCAGGTGTGTAGTTGTCAGAAATTTACAGGTTGGCTAGGTTTATCTAAGTGCCAGATGAGATAGTGCCCAAAACCTAGAGCTACCTACATTGGAAAAAAAGGGTCAATTTTCTGTGGAAAAATGTGATGCGTCCATGTTGCGCTTTGGGCCGTTTCCTGTTTTGGCTATTAGGCCTACCAACAAAAGTGAGGTACCATTTTTATTGGGAGACTTGGGGGGATGCCAGGTAGACAAAAGTTTGTGGCGCCCCGCAGATTCCTGAACTTTCCGTCATAGAAATGTGAGGAAAATGCGTTTTTCAGTCAAAGTTTGAGGTTTCTCAGGGATTTTGCAAAAACAACGCATGTCAGCCCACCCTGGATACCCCTAGATGTCTAGTTTTCAAAATGTACAGGTTGCCTCGGTTTCCCTAGGTGTCGGTTGAGCTAGGGTCCAAAATCTAGAGGTAGCTACATTAGGAAAAAAGGGTCAGTGTTCGGTGGAAAATGTGATGCACCCATGTTGCATTTTTGGGCCCTTTCCTGTTGCGACCACTAGGCCTACCCACAGAAGTGAAATACAATTTTTATCGGGAGACTTGGCGGAATGCCAGGTGGATGGAAGTTTGTGGCATCCCACAGATTCGAGAACTTTCCATCACAGAAATGTGAGGGAAGTGTGATTTTTTAGCAAAATCTGGGATTTAGGGAATCCACTCAAACCACACCTTCATGGACTCCCCCAGGTGTCTAGTTTTCAGAAATTTTTGGGTTTGGTAGGATTCTCTAGATTGCTCCGAGCCAAGGACCAAAAACTCAGGTAACCCCTTTGCAAAAACAGGTCGTTTTGCGATAGATAATTTTGATGTTAGCCCAATACGTTTTGAGCTCTTCCCTGTAGCGGGTACTTGGGCCACCCACACAAGTGCAGCAGCATTTTTATTGGGCTATTTGGGGGAATGCCGGGTGAATGGAAGTTTGTGGCTCCCCACAGATTCCAGAACTTTCCGTCAGAGAAATGTGAGGAAAATGTGTTTTTGTTTGTCAAAGTTTGAGGTTTGCAAGGGATTCTGGGTAAATAAATGTGGTGAGAGTCATGCAAGTCAGTCCACCCTGGATACCCCTAGGTATCCAGTTTCCAAAAATGTACAGGTTGGCTGGGTTTCCTTAGGTGCCGGCTGAGTAAGGGTCTAAAATCTAGAGCTACTCACATTGGGAAAAAAAAAGGATCCATTTGCGACGAAAAATGCGATGCATCCATGTTGCATTTTGGGCCATTTACTGTCCCGGCCACTAGGCCTACCCACAGAAGTGAAAAAACATTTTTATCGGGAGACTTATCGAATTGCCAGGTGGATGGAAGTTTGTGGCTCCCCACAGTTTCCAGAACTTCCCATCACAGAAATGTGAGGAAAATGTGATTTTGGTTAGCTAACTTTGAGATTTGCAGGGGGATTCTGGGTAAGAAAATGTTGGGGCATCTATGCAAGCCACACCCCCATGGACTCCCCCAGATGTCTAGTTTTCAGAAATGTCTGGGTTTGGTAGGTTTCCCTAGATTGCTGCTGAGCCCGGGACCAAAAATGCAGGTAACCCCCTTGCAAAAACAGGGAGTTTTGCGAAAGGAAAATGTGGTGAGAGCTACACAAGTCAGCCCAACCTGAATACCCCTAGGTGTCTAGTTTTCAAAAATGTATATGTTGGCTAGGTTTCCCTAGGTAGCAGCTGAGCTAGGGTCCAAAATCTAGAGCTCTCCATATTGGAAAAGGGTCTGTTTTCGGTGGAAGAATGCAATGCGTCCACGTTGCGCTTAGGACAGTTTCCTGTCATGGCCATCGGTAGACTTGGGGGAGCGTAGGATAGTAGAACATTTGTTATTACCAATTGGTTTTTGCTGCATTTGAGCCTTTCAAATGTAAGCCAGTGTAATAAAAGCATTACATTTAGAAAAATGCCCTCTAAATCCTACGCTAGTGCGGGTACCAACAAATTCAGAGATGTACAAATAACCACTGCTCCTAAAATTCATATCTTGTGCCCATTTCAGAAATGCATAGGTTTCCTACATACTGCTTTTTCGAATTGGTCAATACTCGGTACTCAATGCAAAACCATTGCACAGTTCAGCTCAGTTGATGGCTCTGAGTACCTCGGGTTCTTTGAGAGCCTATAAACCCTATGTATTTCCACAATCAGAACGGTATAGCAGACGTAATGGTATATTGCTTAGGTAATTCTGCCATAATGGCCAAAAGTTGCAGATGAAATCGTTGTCAGAAGTGCCTTTTTTTTTTTCCTACTCATTTTCAATATTTCTTTATTTCAACAGGTATTTTCCTTGGGAAAGCCTTGAGGGATCTACACATATGACCACTTGCTGAATTCAGAACTTTGTCTACTTTTCATAAATCTATAGCGTTTCTGGATCACCCATGGGTTTTACACTGGTTTTCACCACAAACCAGAAGTCGGTTGAGAGCACAAAAATACGGAATTTAGGCTACCTTTTAGAAAAATGCCAAAACTGTAGTACACAATTAGGCTTTCTGATTCAGCTCTGCATGCTCCTGAAAGCTGGGAAGATGGTGACTTTAGTACAGTAAACTGTTTGTGGATGCTATTTTTAGAAAACAAATCACACTTTTATCTGAAGCACTTTTCCCTTTTTTTAAAAACTCAAAATACTGATACATTTTGTCCATTTCCTCAGTCCCCTCCAGAGAATCTACAAACCCTTGGTACCTTCAGAATCCCCAGGATGTTTGAAAAAAAGGATGCAAATTTGGCATGGATACCTTCTGTGGAAAAAAGTATGGAGCCCTAAGCACAAACTACCACCAAATAGCCAGAAAAGGGCTCAGCACTGGGGGGTGGGGGGGGCATGAGGGGGGGCGAGGGGGCAGTAGTTAAGGGGTTAATGGTTCTAAAGATGCCACCTTTAAAAAATTGCCATTTTCTTGTCCCAACAATTTGGTGTTCGCAGCCTGTTTCCAGGGTCACATAATTAAGTGCAACTGGCAGTTGGTCTTTGTATATTGCTTCTAGACAATGAGTCAAAGGAGCATAAGTGTTGGAAGGATGGGTCATCTCTGACTTGATGAGGGGTAGGAGCTGACATTGAACACACTTGCACATCACAAAGGCTCTGCCTGAGCACTCTCACAAAAGATTTGTCACTAGTCTATTGTGACCTCAGAAAAGTTGGGGCCAGGGCAGAGACCCAGAAATTCCAACCACCTCTGGGGGTGGAAATCTCAAGAATATTCTCCTACTTCAAAGTAGGCACCAGGTATATATATTGAACCCTCAGACCGAACTCTTCAGTACACCTCTGGACCTATGGAAGCCTCAAAAGGACTGTTGTGCTGCTCTGCACAAAGCACTGCTACTCAGTTGCCCTGCTGCATGAGTGAAAGGACTGGACCTGCATCTTGATCCCAGGAGCACCAGAGTGACTCCAAGGGCCAGTTGGCTGGCCTCCTGATGACAGCCTCAGGGACAGAAAAAGCTCCAACCACCTTGAACCCAACACCTGGACACAGTCTGCTGTGAGTCTTGCCCCCCAAATTGTGCCACCGCAGTCCTGGACCCTTGGAGCTGGGCCTGAAGGTGTTCTGCCAGCCCAGCTGTGGCCCTGTGGGCAGAACTGACTCAGTGCGATGCATCTCCGCATCTCCGCATCGTAACAGCTGCTTTGCAACATATCTGCGATGCATTCCAGACACAAGACCTTGCACCTCAGTCCCCTTGGAACCCCCGCTCAGGACGCATCCTCAACGCAGACCTTGCTGGTTCGAAAAAAGAAATGGAAGCGTTTTGAGCACAGGTGGCGCAAAGAGTATGATCCTGCCTGTAAAACGGACTATGGGGCTGCACAAAAAAATTATCACTGTCATATCAAGAAAACTTGCTGTAAATTTTGCATAAATAAAATTGAATCAGCCCAAGGTTTTGCTCGTGAAACCCTTGCAGCAGTGAAGTCACCATCAACTCGATCTCAAGTTTCAGGGTCAACTGCAACCTATGTAGAGGGATGCAATGTCTTGGCCCAATTCTTTATGGAAAAAGTGGCCAAAATATACGAGTTTTTTCCTGAGAAATTTAGAGATGCCCCGTGCTTGAGCTCCTCATTCAACGGCACAGAGGATAGCTCTAAGGTATTGAATTTCATGCCTATTGAGCTTAAGGAGCTGCCCCCACTTTGTGATGCATTGAAATCAGGGTCCCCGCTTGACCCGGCCTTTCCATCCATTCTGGAAAGAGAGGTGGAAGTAATTCTACCTGTAGTAGATGAGTTGATTAATGGATCCATTTCCTCTGGCCAGGTTCCTGGGTGTTGGAAGCCTGCTATGGTGGCCCCACTATTAAAAAGAAACGCTGGATCTCGCTAAGCCAGAGAATTGCCATCCAATTTCACTACTGCCTTTTTCCCCTAAAATCCTGGAGAAGTTTGTCAACAGACAGCTCTCAGCCTTCACAGAGAGTCGCAACTTACTACAGGTGACGCAATCAGGCTTACGCCCATCACACAGCACTTAGTCTGCCTTGTTACTAAGATTTTTGATGCAGGCAATTCTGCGGTACTGCTATTATTAGATTTAGCACCACATTCAATACTGTGTCCAATAACACCCTGCTGGAGAGACACTGGAACTGTGGAGTGGGCAATAAAGCATTGAGCTGGGTTGTCTCCTTTTTCAGGGGCGCACTTTTCAGGTAGCGCAAAAGTCGTACCAGTCAAACGTGTTTCCAGTAAACCAAGGAGTGTGACAGGGCTTTGAGCCCTACATTGCTTAATGTGTACATGTAACTACTTGCGGAGGTCATAGAACGCTATGGGTTCACCATCATCTCATATGCGGATGACATGCAGCTTATCACACTGTCACAAAACTCTTCCAACATGGCCTCGTCCTTGTGCCTCTGCATGCAGAAGGTGCAAGCTGGATGGACTGGAACTGCCTTAAGCTCAATGCTGCAAAGACCGAGGTGCTGACTCTGGGCATGCAATCCAACATCTGGTCTACGGCTTGTTGGCCTGTGGAGCTGAGTCCGCTACCGGAATCTACAGCTAAGAACCTGGGCATCTGGCTGGACAGTAAGTTGTCTTTTGACAGCCAAATCACTGCAGTGGCGGGGAAATGCTTTGGAATTCTAGAGATGTTAAGAAAGAATCTCTGCCTCCTGCCAGAGCCAGCTAGAAAAAAAGTGGTCCAAGCTCTGATTGTGTCAAGGCTTGATTACTGTAAGGTGCTGTACCTGGGGGGTCACACAGGGTTGGATCAAGAGACTGCAAAGAGTGCAGAACGCTACTGCTCATCTTCTTTAGAACCTTCCTAGGCATGCGTCGATGGGGGACGCACTTAAGAAGCTGCACTGGCTGCCTGTAGGCATAGGTCCTCTTTTAAAGCCTTGTGCTATTGTCACACGGCATTTACTAAAAAAGGAACACAGTACCTTCAATCTCTGATCAGACCATACATACCCGCTAGAAATCTATGATATGCTGGGGAAAGGCCGACGGGTGTTCCTAACATTAAAACGACACACGCAGGTAGGAGCTCCTTTGGCTACCTGGCACCGAAACTGATGAACTTTCTGCCTTGGATGATGCATCAAACCCAGTTGGAGTGTGTTTTAGAGAACAACTCAAAGCTTGGTTTTTCAAGGGTGGGAGCTATGGGAGCTTAATTACTACATTTGGTGTTGTGGACACCTGTACCTAGTGCTGTTACACCTCATTGAGATAGCTACCTGCTCCATAAAATACGTTATTGCTATTACTATTAGCACAAGCCCCTAGTTGACAGCATCTTCGACGATGACGCAGGACTCCGTATCGCAGCCCGGCAGGTCCTCCGAATCACAGATGCACAATGCATCCTTGAAGAAGGATTCCACAATGCTCCGTAACCAAGATTTAAGGTGCTTTGTTGAGCGGGCCTAACCTGGTCCTTGTATCCGGCCGGCGTTCCATTGCGGTCGGGTCGGCCTGAACTTGTTACTTTGTCCTGATCCACCACGACCAGATAACCACAGTTGGTGCTTTGTGCTTTTAGGCACTATTTTTACTTAAATCTTTAAAATTGCATATCTACATTTCTACCGATTGGATATTTGGAATTTATGAAGTGTTTCTCTGTTTTTCTAAATTGGTGTGAGATTGTGTTGTGTTTTCACTTTATTTCTGTTTGAAGAGCTGCATATATACTTTACACATTGCCTCTAAGTGAAGCCTAACTACTTTTGTGCCAAGCTACCAGAGGGTTAAGCACAGATTTATTTGGGGTTTGCTTGTGTTTCACCCTGACACATTGTGGTTGCTGCTTGAGTAGGGTTTCACTCCGCTCATTCAGTAACTCAATTTCCACCAACATGTAATCAGGGACAATCCCATATAAAATGTCTTAACACTACCTTTTCACATCCATGTTTAAGACATGAATGATAAACTCCAGGATACATGCTGTGCAATCGCTTTGGTGTTTATTAGGTGCTATGCTTATAGTTAAATTTAAGGTGAATACATTTTGGAGTTATATGACCCAGTGCTGCAGACCATACCTGATGTGGAAACTCATTCCTCAAACGAAGTTCGCATTTCTTCTTAAAGTCCCCTAGATTACATTCTATACTGTCTCTGATTGTCCTATATAAGATCATCACTATTTTCCAGGAGCCCACTAAGGTGAGCAATGTCTGCAACACTGAATTAGTGGGAGGTTTTGCAGTCTCACACCCCTTGTAAGTTTAACTGCCATTTTCATTGATGTATGGATTAAGAATTGCTCATTCAGAATATCTGCCTATTTATTCCCATAAAGGTTCAATATATAACATAACATGTATTTGTAAAGCTCACGATTCACCCAAGGGCGTCAAGGCACTAGATAACAGATGTTTATTTGTACCCAACTCAATGTTACTCATATTATCAACCCAGGAAGGATGAAAGGCTGAGTGGGCCCAATGGGATTTGAACCTGTGACCATGAGGTCAAACACAGGCCCCTAGAGTGGACGCATTAGTCCACTAAGCCACCAGACTAGGCTTACATAGAAAAATTAGGCAAACCATTACACTAATCATAAATGTAACAGCTTTTTGCATACCTTGTGAAAATAAACATGCCTGTGCAAACTGGCCTCCATGAATGAACAGTCAGTCCTCTTTCTAGAGAAGTGAGTCAATGCATGAAAGGGATCATCGGCGACCCTGAAACCCACTAATTTGTATCTATGTAATAAGGAAAACCTTCTTGCATTTGGTGGAAACGTTGATTCATTCACAGATGAAGACTGTAGCCTTTGTACCGTCTCCGATTGAAAGAGAAAGTAAGCAGACGAGTAGATACACAACAAATATAAAAGCCAAGCCCGGATTTCTCTATCTCGGGTTCATGGACCTTACGTCGGCTTTTGACTAGGTGCAGAGAGGGAGACTATGGGAAAAGATGTTGAACCTGGGCATTGAACCATCCATTGTCCATTTGTTAGCCACAATGCATCAAGATGTGACTGGGAGGGTCAGATATGGAGTGGGTGAGGAACTCTCTGCTCCAATAAAAATGAATTGTGGGGTTCGCCAAGGCTGTGTCCTTGCCCCCTTTTTATTTTGTTCATATATCAATGATTTAGAAAGTTACATTAATCATGGGAATGTGGATGCCCCCAAGATAACTTTACGCAGATGATTGTGTCCTAATGTCTAGAACTAGTGTGGGTTTGCAGACGCTTGTGACCAGGTTTATTGATTTTATGAATGGACTGGGTCTAAAGACCAATATAGGGAAATCTTACACTATGGTGGTGGGTAAATACCCCACCATTTTAAAATCCTGTTTTATCAAAAATGAAAAGCTGTCTTATGTCCCTACTTTTTCTTACTTGGGAATCCCGTTTGACCAAAAAAGCACCTGGCACCACCTAGTTGAAACAAGGATCAGTAGCTTCAACCAAAACCTGGAGGCGGTGTTCAGATTTACGAAAAAGCTAGGTTCAAGACCGATTAATACAATAATTGACATCTACAAGGCTCGCTCTTGTTCCGTCATATTGTATGGGGCTGGAGTATGGGGTTTCTGTAACCCGGTGGGACTACAAAGAGCCGAGAATATCTTTATGAGACGCTTGCTGACAGTCCCCAATAGCCTCCCTGCTACTGTCTGTCATAGCGAACTTGGCTTGATCCCTTTGTCCTTCCGCATACAAATAGCACCGACTCTATTGTGGCATTCTATCTGGGCGAAGGAAGAACCAGCCCTTAACCGTGCAATTATCTTAGACTGTTTTAAACTGGATTATATGTCGAAGATACCTTGGCTCAGTTATATAAGAAAACAGTTAGAGTCACTGGGGTTGGCGGATTGTTTTTATAATCCAGCTAATATTGCCAAGATCCCAAAAGCAAAACTGAAAAGGGACCTCCTAACCTGCCTTAATTCAACTAGAGGAAATTTAGAGATGGCAAAAAAGGGTGTCTTAGAACACTCGCTCCTAGTACGCTCCTTAGGCGTTGAGCCTTATCTCTCCTTTTATTTTAGTCATACCAAATTGTTTTACCTCATTAGATTCAGGTTTGGCATTTCGCATTTTTTGGTCTCTTATCCCCGCAAAGTTTATTGTGACGCCAAACTGGATCTGTGCCCTTGCGATTCCAAGTCCACTCAGAGCACGCTTCATTTCATGTTCTTTTGTCAACTTTACATTAAGCCAAGGCGTGATTTTATCATCCCTCTCCTAAAGTTTTTAAACATCAGGAAGTGTCGGGCAGCTTTATATCATCTCCTGCTTTTAAATGATGAATTTACTTGTCTAATGATTTATAGATATATTTCTTCGGCTGTTCGTTTGCGTGATATTGTTGGGAAATGATTTTATCTGTTTTAATGATTCGTATCTGGGCCTTATTGCTTACTGGGACAGGGGATTGTTATGAATTTATTTATACCCTGTCCCTAATTTATGCTGCTACTTTGTGCTAATTCACTGATTATTATTATGATATCCTGATTATGAATTGTCATCGCTTTGAAACACATCATTTATTGTCTGTATTACCTTTTTAATTCATGTTTTAAATGTCTTTTTGATGCATTCTTTTATGGCTGATAGTCAGCTGAATAAAGATATTTTGACTGACTGACAACAAATATAATAACAATAATGACAAAAACAACAATATAAACAATGAAACAAAAAACAATAACATAGCAGCAACATCAACAAAGCATCAACAACAATAACAACAATAATAATATGCTTGTTCTCTCACTCAAGTCAGAATAGGTTCTAGAAAATGGTCCCACTGTAACTTGAATTGTTAGCACTGTCTCACTTTTTTCCACCCAACGCTCATTATATAAAAGATCACTTCTGCAACTGTTAGTAATGTTTCTACGATTGTAAAGTTGAAACAGAGATTGATAGAGTGATTCATTTGTGTGAAAATAGATCACCTAGAATTGTCAATGGCATTCTTTGCAATTCAATGGAGTTAAGGTTGAAGATTGTATATAAAGCTCTTAATGCTGCTGGTTTTCTAGTTCAGGAAAATGGGTTGTCGGTTGACTGGGGTGTTAACCTGCTCAAGCAGCAACTAAAGATCCTTGTCCGGCTGAGGAACAAGACAACCCTAAATCAACCTGTGCTCAACCCTCTGGTAGCTTGGCACAGAGTAGTCCGGCTTAACGTAGAGTCAATGTGTAAAGTATTTGTGCAACACTTCAAATAGTAATAAAGTGAAAAATAACATCAGAAAAAAGAAACAGAGTTTTCGCTAATAAATAAACAAGACCAAAACAACAAAAATCCCATTAATAGAACTGGAGCTATGCAAGTTTAAGATTCGAGGGAAAATGGCATCAAAAAGCTCAAAGAGCCAACTGAGGCCATCTGGTCGTGCCGGACCGGGACAAAGTCACAAGTTCAGGCCAACCGTGATGGAATGCAGGCTGGCTATAGGGACCCAGTTAGGCCTGCTGAACAGAGTACGTTAAATCGTAGTTTGTGAATGGTTGAGATGATCCACACCTAAGTGATGTGTTAGTTCCGAGATGAGGCGAGGCTGCGATGCAAGGGCCTGCATTGTCATTGTAGATCCTGTCAACGGGGCTTGAGATGCAAAGTTCGGCATCGAGGATGTGGCACGCAATCGGGGCGATGCGTCAGTTGCGAGGAGCGGCAAGGCTGCGGTGCAGAGTTCTGTGTCTTTGTCGGGCTGCGGTCGACGAGGAATGCGTCACGCAGTGCTGGTTCCGATGAGTCTGCAGAGAGGATGGAGATCTTTACAGTGGGTCCAATCCAGGCAGCAGCAGCAATGAGACTGTTCTACTCAGGTTTGAGCTGCGCTGCAGAGGAGATGTGTTGGTTCCGCTGGATCTACAGAGACTAGCAGAGCACCTTCAGCCCACTTCCAAGGGTCCAGGACTGGGGTGGCACCATTGTTAGGGTAGACTCACAAATGGCAGAGTCCAGGTGCAAGGTGCAAGGTTGCTTGCAGCCTGTTGTGTCCGTGAGGCTTCAAATCAGGCAGCCAGACAACTAGTCCTTGGAATCACTCTGGGTTCTGGGTTCAAGACATTCAGACCCAGTCCTTCTCACCTAGGCAAGAGGGCAGCAGGTCAGCAGTCCTTCAAAGCAGCAGTCCAGCAGAATGGCAGTCCTTTCAGCAGCACAGCAGTCCTTCTTCCTGGCAGAGTATCCACAGGTCAAGAAGTGTACTGAAGTGGTTGTGTAAGAGGTTCCAGTATTCATACCCAGTTGTGCCTTTGAAGTGGGGAGAAGCTTCTAGAGGCTGGCCTTTGAAGTGAATAGGTGCCCTGCCTTCCTGGCCCTGGCACCAGACTAACTACAGGGGGTATGCAGCCCAATGTGTGGAGGTAGGACACAGCCTATTCAAGTGTGAGTGGGGCTGTACCCAGCTCCTCTCTCTGATCCTCCCAGTGATGGCCCATTGAGGCACACCTAAGCTCCCTATTGTGTGTGGCTGTCTAGGAGGAATACACATAGCCCAAATGTCAACTACACCCAGTCATATCACCCAGAGACAGGCTGCAGGCACCAAATGGCTAACGCAAAAAAATGCCAACTTTCTAAAAGTGGCATTTTCAAAATTGTAGTTTAAAATCCGACTTCACCATTAGTTAGGATTTCTCATTACATTTCCAAAGACAGCAAACATGAACTTGTTACCCACTCCATTTGGAAATTACAGCTTATTAAATGCAATAAGGTAACCCCAATGTTAGTTAATGGGAGAGGTAGTCCTTGCAGTAGTGAAAAACGAATGTAGGCGTTTTTCACTACCTGGACATGTAAGTCGTAAAAGTACGTGTCTTACTTTTTTAAATACATTATACCCTACCGTTTAGGCTGTCTAGGTCCTACCCTACTACCCTAGGGGTGACCTTTATGTATTAAAGAGGAAGTTTTGGGCCTGGCAAAAGGTTTGTTTTGCGAGGTCTAAATGGCAGCATAAAACTGCACACACAGGCTGCAATGGCAGACCTGAGGCATGTTTAAAGTGCTACATAAGTGGGTGGCACAATCGGTGCTGCAGGCCCACTAGTACCATTTAACTTACAAGCCCTTGGCACAGGTAGTACCATTTTACTAGGGACTTAAAAGTAAATCAAATATGCCAATTGGGTATAAGCTAATTCTACCATATTTAAAAGAGTGCATAGCACTTTCGCACTGGTTAGCAGTGGTAAAGTGTGCAGATTCCTAGGGCCAGCAAATACGAAGTCAGCAAACAGGAGGGTAAGAGGCAAAACGTTAGGGGGAAAACCACGCTGAGGATGCCAGGTCTAACATGAGTCCCACCAGCTGAAAGTGGGCAGACTTACCCAACCCCTTGGGAGTTCTCTTCACTAAGGCGGAAAGACGTAAAGAGACCATCAGCATTAGCGTGATCTGTTCCAGGACTGAGTTCCACAGTAAAGTCTCTGTAGGGAAATGGAACACCTCAGCAGTTTGGGATTCTCATCCCTCATCTGTATTAGCCATCTGAGGGGTCTGTGATCTGTCTGAACCCAGAAGTGAGCACCAAATAGATATGGTCTCAACTTCCTCAGTGCCTAGACCACTGCAAAGGCTTCCCCCTCTATTCCACTCCACCTCTGTTCCCGGTGTTGATCCAGGCCCTCTTCGTTTAGCTGTAAGACAACAGCCCCTATGCCATGCTCTGAGGCGTCTGTCTGAAAAATGAATTCTTTGGTGAAGTCAGGGGCCTTGAGCATGGGTGCTGAGCACATGGCCTTCTTCAGGGTATCAAAAGCATTCTGGCATGCCTCCGTCCAGATCACCTGTCTGGGCTGCTTCTTGGAAGTCAGCTCTGTCAACCGTGCAACAATGGTGCCATACATCTTTACAAATCTCCTGCAATAGCCAGTGAGGCCTGAGAAGGCTCTGTCTGGGTCTTGGGAGACTCCCAAGCCAGAATGGTTTCAATCTTGCCTGTTGCCACTTGGTGTTCCAAATAGAACACTAGACCCTACCATATCTGGCATTTACTGGCCTTGATAGTCAGGTCTAACCTTTCTAGAGCCTAAAGCACAAATGGTACCGCCAGCTGGAGCTGAAAACTGCAATGCTGTCTAATTAGGTGGCACTTAAGTTCTCTAGCCCAGCCAGGACCTGGTTGACCAACTTCTGAAAAGTGGCAGTGTCGTTCTTCAACCCGAAGGGCATCACTTTGAACTGAAAGTGGCATTCTAGGGTACAGAATACAGACCTCTCCCTATCCCCCTCAGTCTAGGCAATCTGCCAGTAGCCAGGCATTAAGTTAAACTTGCTGAGGGAACTTGGCGGCTCCTAGCTGATCTATGAGCTCATCAGCTTGGGGGGTGGGGTGAGCATCAGTCTTTTTGACTGCCTTGATCCCCCTGTAGTCCATGCAGAACTGGAGTTAAAGGGTAGGCACCTGGAGGGGCAGCCTTGGGGACCAGCACCACTGGGCTGGACAAAGGGCTGTTTGAGGGCTCAATAACCCTTAACTGCAGCATCTTGGAGGCACCTTATGCCATCCACTAGGGGAATTTACCGATAAAAGCAATAGATTGAGTCAAAATCTGGTGAGCAAAAAGTGTTCCATGTTATTTTTCATGATTGTTAAATAAGGCTCAATCAACTGGGTCGCATTCAACAATACATTGCCCTTCCTGTTCTGTAGCCAATAGTCTCCATTTTGAAAAGTGATCCCTCACCCATTTCCAAATATATAATATATAATTGTGTGTCTCCCTTAGGGGATCATGGGACTTGGCAGCCTATAGAGGACAGAGAAGGAGGACTCGTTTCACTCACAAGCGGCTTCACTGACGGTTGTAGGGTTGAAGTAGAGGAAAAGTAGAGCAGATGCTTGTAATATCACTGAGGTGGGTGTTCAATGCATGTTTTTGCACAAACAGTGTTTGTTCCCAGCACGGGGCTTAGTTACTCATTTCTTCAAGTTTTTTTCATCCACTTTTTTTGATCCATTTTTTTCATTCACTTTTTTTTATCCATGTTTTTCATTCACTTTTTTGGTGCTTTATTGATTTGACAGTGTTGAGGTACATATTCCTTGTTCTGCATTCTGTCCATCAACTGTTGTTTTTGCATTTGTCACCCCGAGTGGGACGGGTATGCCCAGACGTGGGTCCCGTGCTCTCCATGCCACTGGAATCAAGCTATCCTGGCTGAAGAGGGGTGAAACCCCGAAACCGGTCCTAGGATGCTTGTTTTCAGTCCAGGGAGGACCTGGCTTGGCAGTTCGGGCTGGACTGTTCCCATGAGGCACAGGGTCAAGACTGATTTGCATATGGCTGGGTTCAAACTGGAATGGCATGGTGAGCAAAAAAACGATGGATTTAGGCCCAGATCTCTGTACTGGGGTGAATGTATGACATTGTTCTGCATTCTGTCCATCAACGGTTGTTTTTGCATTTGTCACCCCGAGTGGGACGGGTATGCCCAGACGTTGGTCCCGTGCCCTCCATGCCACTGGAATCAAGCTATCCTGGCTGAAGAGGGGTGAAACCCCGAAACCGGTCCTTGGATGCTTGTTTTCAGTCCAGGGAGGACCTGGCTTGGCAGTTCGGGCTGGACTGTTCCCATGAGGCACAGGGTCAAGACTGATTTGCATATGGCTGGGTTCAAACTGGAATGGCATGGTGAGCAAAAAAACTATGGATTTAGGCCCAGATCTCTGTACTGGGGTGAATGTATGACATTGTTCTGCATTCTGTCCATCAACTGTTGTTTTTCAGGTACATATTCACAGCATGGTTAATTTTATAATCTTGGCAGGATGCACGCACACCTTCGGCACAACAAGTGTCTGATTACTGCATGCAGAGCATATGTAATGGACTTGGAAAGGTTCAATAACGTATATATGGTGTCTGATGGGCCATTTTTATATTCCAGTTACCCCTGATGAAGGGCATGTTGCCAGAAATGTATTGGGTGGATACTACATCTGGTTACTCAAATTGAAACATGTTTTACTGAGCTGTTGGAAGAAGCCCGGATGGGCACTCTGGGAGCATTAAAAGATTTTCGAAATATTTTGCCTCTGTCTGAATTTTGAATGGAAGAGACACAAATGGATGAAGAGGACTACTGATAAGATCACTGGATTGGTTTTGATTTTCTGAGCTAATCGCTCTAAAGCAGTGCGGCTTGATATTGATGCGTGATGACACACCATGTACTCTGTTTGACTTGTAACTTGTGCTAATGGGACAGAGCACTTTTCGAGCGCACACGCAAAGATTTGCCTTGAGCATGATATAAAATCGTTCTAAATTTGTTGAAAATAGAAGGGAAGGAGTGCGGACTACCTATCTTTGTTTATAACTTTCTAAAAGTGACATTTTCAAAATTGCAATTTAAAATCCGACTCTGGCCATAAGTTAGGATTATTCATTACAATTCCAAAGACACCAAACATGAACTGATTTCCTGCTCCCATTTGGAAATTATAGCTTATTAAATGTAATAAGGTAACCCCAATGTTAGTCTTTGGGAGAGGTAGGCATTGCAGTAGTGAAAAATAAATGTTAGAGTTTTTCACTAACTGGACATTCAAGACTTCAAAGTGCGCCCTACTTTTTAAATACAGCGCACCCTGCCCTCTGGGCTGTCCAGGTCCTATCCTAGTGGTGACCTTTATGTATTAAAAAGAAAGGTATGGGCCTGCCAAAATGTTTATTTTGCTGGGTTGAAATGGCAGTCTAAAACTGAACACACACAGGCTGCAAGGCCAGGCCAGAGACATGTTTAAAGTGTTACATAAGTGGATGGCACAATCGGTGTTGCAGGCTGACTGGTAGCAGTTAATCTACAGGCCCCAGTCACAGGTAGTACCACTTTAACTAGGGACTAACAAGTAAATTAAATATGCCAATTGGGTATAAGACAATTTTACCATGTTTTCAAGAGAGCACAAGCACTTTAGTACTAGTTAGCACAGGTAAAATGCGCAGATTCCGAAGGCCAGAAAAAACAGTCAGCAAACAGGAGGGTTACAGGCAAAAAGGTAGGGGGAAACCCAGGCAAAGGATGCCAGGTCTAACAATCACTTTTTCATATTTAGTTTTGGTATGGCCATTCAGACAACGCCATCCATCGATTCTCCTTTTCTCCTCTCTCTTCTCTCCCTTCTCACTCTCTAATAATTTTCACTCTAACTTCCCTCTCCCCCTCTTTTTCTCTCTCTCTTAACGTTGGCTGGAGAAAGTGACAGAGGCACCAAGAGCGGCCCTTAACTTTCAAAACTGGCTTCCAATGGCTACAACCGTCCTGGTGAAATGTCCACTGGAAGAGAAAGCCTACCCGCCCCTGGAGATATGCCATCATGCAGTTTTCACATGATATAGTAGATAAACACATTTCATCAAATATGCATCATTGTGTAGAATATTGCTTAATTTGAGCCAGTAGTTTCCGGTGCTCGGCACCAGCACTTCGTTGTCAACACCAGCCCTTATGACAGTCTGCCACAAGGTGGCGCTGTCTGGTAAATTTAGAGATTACCACAACAACAATTAATTTTTAATTCAATATACATAAAAAATGACTATTACCTGCCGCCCAAGCCATTCTTATAGCTTTGGGGCCTGAAATAGTCTGAATTGTCACACTTGTAGGAGTGTGATGGTTAGTATTTGTGTTATTACTATCATTGACAGCGCTGGCAGGGACAATGTGTGGTGCACACTGCCGTGGCCTCCTGATGAGAGCCCTGGCACTTATTTTTTTTCTTACAAATTGAGCACTGGTGCATAAGTTTCACAAAACGTTCACTTATTTCATAAAAGTAATTCCACTTGGGGCCACAGACCGCTTTAAACCCAACTTAAACTCCTTTGCCTGGAATGTACATAAAATGACATTTCAGGCCCAAATGTTTTGTTTTTATTCTTCCCTCCAGGTATTCTAAGGCTTCAGTAAGACAGTGTTGGTAGAACAAGACAGAATATTGTAGGGAAAAACCACAATAGGAAAAAACGCAGATAATATGTAATACTGTGTCCCTGCAGGGGAGCAGCTTAGTCAGTAATGTTAGGGGGGGGTGTCTGAGATTTCCCAACAATCAACATGATGTACAAAACTAAAATAGATAGGTCCGGCTGGGGCCACTAGATGCCAAATGGATAGGGTTAAGAACATTAGAATAAAGTTATTTAAGAAAAGTAGGGCTTTTCAGCACAGGGCCACAGCGAGACAGTCTAGACTCAGTCTATTCCAGTCCATTTCCACCACACAGTAATGTAGGGAAGGGAGGCCTTGTGGCACAGGCTTGGCACCAGCACAGAGCTACCATGAGCAGATCAGGCTTGGAGAGGGCAGCAGGAGCTGGCCTATTTTTATTTTTTATTTATTTATTAAACTTATAAGGCGCAGCAGCTACCCAAAAAGGGTTTCCCGGCGCCGAGACGGAACAAAAGAACCCAAGGCGGCGAAGTTGATTACTGGCTGAAGAGCCAAGTCTTCAAAGATTTCCGAAATTGGGTGTATACTGTTTCTTTTCGGATAGCTTTTGGAAGTGAGTTCCATAGCAAGGGACCGAGGTAGGAGAAAGACCTTCCTCCCATGCGGGATAGCTTTATTCTAGGCATCGAAAAATTCCCTTGAGTGGATGAACGGAGGCATCGGGAGGGCAGATAGGGGTTGACCAAGGCTTGGAGATATTTGGGGGCAACGCCTGTTTTGATTTTGAACATATAGCTCAGGGCTTTGAACTTAATGCGGTTCTCCACCCTGAGCCAGTGCAGGTCTCTCAAATGGCCTGAGACTGGGGTCATCCTAGGTACCTTACAAAGTAGTCTTGCGGCAGAGTTTTGGACCAGCTGAAGCCTGCGCGTCACTGCCTTGTTGGATCCAAGGTAGAGGACATTGCAGTAGTCCAGTCTCGAGGTGATGAGGGCCTGGACTACTGTTTTCTGCGTGGGCTCTGGCAGCATCCAGATGATCTTTCTTAACCACTTCAAGATGGTAAAGCAGGTGGCTGCTACCTTGACTGTTTGATGGTGCATTGAAAGTTGGTCGTCAATGATAACACCAAGGTTGCAGACTTTGCTGGAGGGTCGGGGAAGAGCACCCATCGCACTCGGCCAGTGTTGTGTGCCCCAGAGATCTTTGTTTTGGCCCAAGACCAGTACCTCTGTTTTCTCTCCATTTAATTTAAGATAATTGGTCTGCATCCAAGATGCAATTTTTCCCAGGCCAAGCTGAAGATGGGATGGCCCTGCTGCTTTGTTCGTGGAGAGAGAAAAAATGATTTGAGAATCGTCAGCATAGGAGAACAGGGACAGTCCTGCTTCGTCTGCGACATTGGCTAGGGGTCTAACATATAAGTTAAAGAGTAGGGGGCTGAGGATAGAACCCTGAGGCACCGCGTGGGGTAAAGGATGAGTGTCAGAGCTGGTCGAGGAGGAAAAGATTTGGAAAGTGCGGTTAGAGAGAAAAGAGGTGAGCCAGCTGAGGGCAGAGCCTCTAATGCCCATAGAGCAAAGCGTTTTTACTAGTGTGGTATGGCATACCGTATCAAATGCCGCGCTGAGGTCAAGCAGGATGAGGGCGACCGTGTCGCCAGCATCCAGATGGTGGCGTAAGTTATCCGTTATTCCTAGTAAGGTGGTCTCGGTAGAGAAGCCGGCTCTAAAACCGGATTGGTAATGGTGGAGAAGCTTTTGGTCTTCAACAAATTTAGTGAATTGTGAATGTATGTGTTTTTCCAGAATTTTGGAAAAGGCCGGCAGCAGAGAGATAGGTCGATAATTAGAGGATAAGTCTGGGTCAGCGTTGTCCTTTTTAAGGAGAGGAACCACCATGGCATGCTTCCAGTCATGCGGGACCGTGGCTTCTTCTAAGGAGGCATTTAGAAGGTCCATGATGGCAAGTAGAGGTGGTGACTCTAGCTGCTTGAGTACTGAGATAGTCAAAGGGTCCTTAGGTGATCCTGATTTAATACTTTCAAGGATCTTTTTAAAAGAGGTTGAAGTAAGAGGGGACCAAGTGTCCAGATAGTAAGGGGGGGTATGTTGTAACGTAACCTGGTCAGAACAAGCAGAGTCCATTGTGAGTGGTGTGGAAACAGATTGGAAGGCATTCGCAGATTGCGAGGGAGGGGAATTGTCGCGCCCCAAAGCACGCTATGGCAGAGTGAATTTTCTCGACTTTCTGGACAAAGAAAGAAGCCAGTTCCTCGCATTTGTGTTTATTTAGTGGAGGGGGGGCTGGCTAGAGTGGCAGAGCCAGCCAACTCCTTCACTGTATTAAATAGTGTTTTAGAGCAATTCAATGCAGCAGTAATGGTGGTTGACGCAAATTCAGCACGGGCTAGTTTGCAGAGATTATGGTAAGCTTTTTTTGCCAAATTATAGGTTGCTTTTGATTCAAGGGCATAGTTTCTACGCCATCTGCGTTCCAGTGCTTTGCATTTAGATTTTTCGGCTTTCAAAGTGTCAGTATACCACGGCGCAGGCGGGCGGTGGTTATTGGCCTTTTTTTGGGAGAGAGGGAGACAAGTGTCTATGGCATCAAGAAGCCATTTTTGAACAGAGTCAGTGGCTATAGTAACCCTTTGTTGAGAGATGGGTGTGGTAGTGCATAGTATGTTATTCAGGGCAGTTATATTCAATTTTTTCCAGTCTCTTGTTAATGACTTTAAAACAGGAAGGGTGATGGCAGCGTTGTCCGCAAGTGTCAGACTAAACCTGATGATGAAATGGTCCGACCAGCAGATAGGGAGCGCTGAGGGGCAGTGGATGCAAGGTAAGTTGGAGAAAATAGGGTCCAGAAAATGGCCAGCTTTATGTGTGGGGCCTGAATTGTGCAAAAGAATGTTCATAGCTGCCAAGTCGGAGATGAAGTTAGTGCTGCTTTTGCACGTAGGGTCATCAAGATGAAGATTTAGGTCACCAAGAATGGAAAAGTTGGCAGTACTCATAATAATTGGATTTATTAGACTCGGAAAGGAAGTGGCCCAAGAGACCGCAGGCCCGGGGGGGGGGGCAATACACAAGTACACCAGAGAGGGTAAATTTTGAAGTAAGGACTAGTTTGAATAGGGCCGCCTCACAGTCCATAGAGGTTAAAGGTTCAAATTTGCACTGATAGAGCATTTTAAATACAATGGCAATGCCTCCCCCAATTTTATGGCCCCTGTCTTTCCTAACTATCACATAGTTGGTAGGCAAGGCTGCAGCAACGTCAGGGCCGGAGCTTTCATGCAGCCATGTTTCAGTGAGAAACAGGGCGTCCGGTTGATCAGTCATCAACAGATCAAAGATGTCGGCGTTGTGCTTAGCAAGGGAGCGGCAGTTTATACTAAGAAAAAGAAATTTGTTTGTGGTGAGTTGGGAGGGTTTATTAAATGCGGTACCGTCGCCCTTGGGGGTTGTTGAAAGAGTCATGGTAGTCCCAGAGAAACCGCAGCCCAGGCAAATTTCCTCCCCATTATTCATTGGTACCAGGGTGCAATTTTTGTGGGTAAGGGGTCTGTAATTCAGTAGTTGGCTAGATGAGTAGATAATACTATGCGTCTCATTTTGACCAGGGGTCATGGCCCCTGGGCCCGATCGGGTGCGGACGGCGCGACGGCGGCGCGCCCGCTGCGTGCGTCCGCTGCGCGTCGTCGCCATCGGTGCCTAAAAATAGGCAGGCAAGTTGAGGAGCCCCGGGCGACTAGAGCGTCACCCGACCCAAGATGGCGGCGGGAAGTGAGGAAGTGGAGCGTAAGAAAATGCCCACAAGACCGACCAAGCCCCCACCACTCAAACAGCACAACAGCTGCGGTGGACCGAGGGGCGCCAGTTACACGGAAATAGGTAAAAACATATCATACATTTTAAAAACGGATAAACAGTTAGAAGCAATTGTAGTGAGAAAGTGTCAAAAAGCAAGTGAAAAGTGGTGAGACGCTTGACTCACACACGCACTTGCAGATTGCCAAAACAATTCCCACATAAGCCCTAGTAGTAGCCCAGGACCAGCAGGGGTCAGACAGTGCAGTCTACGTGAAAGCTGTGATGTAGGAGAAAAGGCTGGAGAAAATCTACTAACATGACTGACATAAGGCATCCAAACCTCCAGTAGAAGAAGGTTTTAAGCTACCCGAAACATACATTTCTTGCTCACTGCGGTATCTAAATAGCAAGGAATCTGCAACTTTTTTCATTCTTTTTTTTTAATAGGGAGAATGAAATGCAGTAATGCTATCATGCATTCAAAGATATGAAGACTATGGTGTGAATACGGCCCGTTTCATTCTGCTGGGCTTTATGAGTTTCTATTCCTTTGCTTCCAGTGCTTCTTAGGTTTTGGGGTATCTTTGCTAATCATGTGGTTTTGAAGACATTCTTTGCGTTTGTGGGTGTAGTAGGTTTAACTAACCTTTTCGTGATGGTTATGAAGATTGGTGATAGGATATAATTTGTCAATGCAATTTAAAAGGATGTTCTATTGAGTGAGCAAACTCTTATCTAAGGGTATAGTTTGGAGCTACATTCTGCGTATGATGATGACATGAATGTTGTTTAACATGTCCTGTTGTGTAGGGTAATGTGTAAAAGATGCGTCTGTGGATGTGGTGTTGAAATAACAAAAGCCTATACATTGTAAGGCTTAGAGAAGTTTTATGTGCATGATGATGATACAAGATCTGTCATATATGTGCTGATGCTGCAGGTTGATGTGTAAATATGGTTTCATCTGGATTTGCTATTGAGCTAGCAAACACTGAACTAGAAGGATGGCTTGCAGCTGATGTATGTGCACAATGGTCCCAAAACTGGGTATCCACACCCGCTGGCAATGATGCGGGCATGAAACAGGACACAACAATGTGCTACTTATAAGAGCATTATTTGAAGGGATATAATGAGAGGGAGGGTATATGAGGTGGGAAGAAGATTGATGACACAGAGTACAAGTCAAAACAAAGAACTACCACTAACTGCACAGCAGGGTCTCTTGGGTAGAGACAAAAGGAAGGGTGCAGGTAAGGGTAGAGGTCAGTACTCAGGGCAAGTGATTTGATCTCATCTATGGTCCATGGTGGGAGAGCCAACCTCTTGCCCAAGTCTAGCCAGAAAATAAGTCAGAAATTAATCAGACCATCCCTGACCCTGCACAGACTAGCCCTTGAAGCCACAGCAATGTGATCTGATGTTCCCTCCTTCTGCCCCACCCTACACAGACAAGGCTGAACATAGGAAATCACATAAACGGCACAGGTAGGACAGGAAAGGAACCGGACAAGGTGGCAATAGAGAAACAGGTTTGTGTGTAATTAAACTAATGTAACTATTTATATCACACTATACAAACTGATTTTTTCAGCTCTAGATGGTGTTCATAACTACTCAGCAGAACCAATTTTGTATGCCTTAAAAAATGAAAGATTGAGGAAAACCCTTCAGGATTCAATTTATGCCTTGATTGTTACATGCAACTGTTTGTAGTGGGTGCGTAACTCACTAAGCTATTTTACTTTCATTGTAACGTGTCATACAAGGATCTCTGTAAGAAAAGGAATACCCAACTGAGCTTTTTTACTTGCAATACAAATCGGACATCCTAAATAGCATGTGCTCTGGGACAGGCACATTAACCCTCCAAGCTGATTAAGAAGTGTTGAATCTGTGACCACAAACCACATATTTTCCTGCTAAGTCAAAAATCTAAATTGAATTATAAACTTAAAGCATAATCTACAAAATGAAAACATGCCAAAATTGTTTGAGCTGATGATTTTAAATGATTATTAGGTGAATAAAGGCACCCTGCTTTGTTAACAAGCATTGGCATAGCCAATGCGTCTGGCTTTCGGGACCTTATAAATGTTTAACCATGCAGCATATTACCCTGGGTGATGTGCCGTCAGGGATTGAAGAGCAACACAATTACTACACACTGGGTTATACAGTCTGATACAGGAATACATTTTTGCCTTAGGAAACAGAATTAAATCTTGGTTGGTGCAGTAGAGAATAGCGACATGTATTTTAGTGCTACGAAGTCACAGCCTGTGTGAATATGTAAGTTATTATTTAAAATTTGCCTCGCACACTGTATAATATAGACTGCTACAAACTGCACAAAAATGTTTAAGATAAAATGGTGCTTCCAAAATATAGATTTTAGTAATACCCGGACTGTACATTTGTTTAATAGTGGTTGTATGTGTCACTCTTTATGAGTCTGTGCATGGGTCTCTATGTATGAATCAGTGTCTATGTTTGGGTGTGTTCAACTGTATTGTAGCATTTGTACAGCAGTTGCCTCTTTAAATACCCGTGGGTACTCAATTGTGTTCCTGTATCTGTATTCATGTGTTTGGCGTGTATATTGTTGAATGCCTGTGTCTGTATGCATCTGTTTGTGCTGGGGTGTGTGTAGAGGTCTTTGTCTTTAAGTGAGTGTGTCTATTATGCGTTAATCTTCCTGTGTCTGTATATATCTGTGTATGTTTGCGTGTGCCTCTATGCATCTTTTCAAATCTCTGTATGGTTGTTTCTGTATATATCTGTCGGTTTGTGCACGCCTATGTTTATCTGTGTATGTAAAGCCACCATGTACGTCTGTCTGTCTCTCAGTGTGTATATGTAAACGTCTGCATCCCTCTGCGTCCTGTATATAAAGTTCAGGAGGTTAAAGTTCCTGCTGCAACTAAATCTGAAATTGGTGATGGAAGTTCCAATGTATGCAGGGATTATTGTTCAGCCAGACACACATATACAGGGGTAAAATGGAGAGCATGTGCTAGCATTTTTGCCACCTTAAGTGAAACAACATTTTACTAGCCCTCTCCCAATGTAATTTGGCCTTAGTTCATGAGTCACCAGGCTATCCGGCGGGTCTGTAGCTGACAGCATCCTATTCAGCATTGGAGCAACCCACTCTGGATAAGGAGGCAAAGAGCCCCAGACGACTCTTCAGGCAGGTGCTCTCCAGTGGTCTACTCAATGAGTATGGGAGAGCTGCTGCCTCTGTCCAGGACAGGCTCTGTCACTGTCCCTGGACACAGGCAGGGGAAGCTGCTGGGAGCGGCCCGGAACCCGGTTCCTGATCAATAATACCTACTGGAACCAGAATCTGGACGGTTGCCACCCCATTCCAGCACTGAATTCTACACAGAAAGAAGGACAGGCTTCACACAGAACCCCCTGATACACCACAAACTGCAGCAGATCAAGCTTCCCTTTTACAAGAAACAGATCCAGAACTGAAAAGAGAAGTGCAAGCTTCCATCAGTCACAACAGCCTGATACAGCATGGATAAGCAGCAGATCAACTTTCCTCACAAGCAGAACAGATAAAGTGAGAAAATCAAAAATACAAGCTTACCTGATGCCAAATACTGGTATCGCAGAGCCTGCTTGCTTGCAGTAAAATTAAATGGGAGTACACTAAACACAATAGCAAACATGGGCTCATCATAGAGGCAGAGATCCCTCAACCCACGGCGGTGCCATTTCGCCTCTTTTAACTACTGGGCCTAGCAATTACTGGTGTTCTTTGTGTAAAGTCGGAGCTGGTTGCAGAGTGCTGACTATGCACTATCCACTGCATCACCAGCATGAATACTTCATAAACCTTGCAGCAGCGGTAGTTTGAATGCCCAGGTTTCCAAACGCAGAGGTTATAAGAATAAAAATGCACTTATTTTGAGGTTGCCTAACAATACCACCATTTTAACAAGGCAACCCTAAGGCTGAGTCCAGCTCCCTCCGAAGCGGCCAGTTACGCTCACAGGTTTTGGAAGTAGCATATCCCTGGTTCACTCTGGTACATGTAGTAATCAAATTAGTATTTGCACCGTTATCAAAGTGATTGTGGATAATAGCAGATGGCCAGCCCTGGGGGATCAGGCCATTACAGGTATTTATAAAAACAGGAATAGGCTATGCTCTAAGCTGTGTGAGTAGGCTGGAGGGGACCTGCCAGGACAGAGCTGCGGGGGCATTGGAGAAAGGGACCCTTGGGCAGGAAGCAATGTAGGGGGGCTGGTGTCCGACACTGGACTGAGAGGCACACAGCATCGTGAGCAGGGGCTAAACCGGAGGAAGGAAGAGGGAGGAACTGAAGAGGAAGGAGGGATTGAGTAAGTGGAGAAAGACTGAGTGAGGAGGGGCTAGAAGGAGGGACGGCTGAGGAGGAGGGAAGAGTGAGAAACCGAAGAGGAGGGTGGGACCTGGGAGGGAAGAAATCATGAGCGAGGCGTGCCTAGAAGGAGAGACCACGTGAGGAGGAATGAGGGAGGAACAGGAGAGGAGGGAGCAGTGATCGGATGTGGTGTAACAGCCAGAGTGGCCGACCTTGAAGCTAGGGAGTCTCGGAGTCGGTTCAAGCATCCTGTGATTCTTCACAACTCACTTAATATCCCCTGCCTGAAAATTGAATTTGTCCATCTGTAAAGTGCTCTGATACCTTCGGGTCGAGTTCGCGCTATATAACACTGCAAACAAATTAAAACATTTTTTTTTAAAAAGCAGTGTTGTGGGCGGGGTGTGAGGGGCAGTTGGGTGCAGTGCGGCATGGGGAGATTAAGTCGCGACAAAGCTTAAACACCGAAGGCCGATGCAAAAAAAAAAAAGGCAGTGTTGTGAGTGGGGTAAGGGGGGGTGGGTGGGGGTTTTCGGCACTGGGAGATTAAGTAGCGGCAAACCTTAATAAACATCGATGACGGGCAAACAGCACGGCAAATGAAGCATTGGCTGCAAACACTTAACATGAGCAGAGGCACGCCAACAAATTAAAAAGTGTGCTCTCAAAGTATCCTAAATACCCCGAAGAGTAAGTGCGCATGTAACAGGGGCAGTCCTCGTGGGAGGATACAAAGTCCAAAGGGAGGGACTAAGCCTATTCACTAATCAAAAGCCAGCATTTACAAAGGACAGTAAGAGGAGCAAATTGAAAAGATAGGCGGTTCTTAAAGCCCATATTGTAGGAACAGCATGTCTTGAAGAGACAACACATGCACTACCTAGACAAGACCTAAAAATGAATGCTAAGATTTATACACAATCTGGCATTTAAGGATCATCTCATGGCCCTCCCAGAACCACAAAACAGGCACAAATGTCTGGTATTATTTTCTGAGAAAGGTGGCATGAGTCCAGTCTGGGATATCCTCAAAGAGAGTGATTCACACAAGATGCTCACAGTCAAAGTCACCTGCTTAGAACCCTTAACCAGATTCACATCTTGGCCATCAACAGGTGGGCACACCACAGCATGTGTGCCTAATGCTTCTGAGACAATGGAAGGGGAGTTGCAAGTTTCCCTACCTCACACAATAGATACAGCACACACCTCATGTAACAGATGCAGCTGGGTATAAACAGTGCAAGTTTCTTTCCTTTACAGAACAAGTACAACACAGCAGCTTGAGTGCAAGTGTCACTCTCTCACAGAAAATGTATCACAAACTACCTGCAGTTTTAGCATCCAATCCTCACAAAATAGGTACACGAGGTTGAATGACTATCAGTTTGTAAGTGGATGGAGGAGTGGGTGGTAGGATGATGGAATTAGATGGTGGGTAGTTGTGGGAGTTAGAGGCTTGATGGATCATTAATTTATGTTCGGATGAACATTGAATTTGATTGGATGAGATGAGGAGGTGGATGAGTAGATGTATTGGATGGAGCATGCATGTGAAAAGAAGAGGTCAGTGGATTGATGGGTATTTGTGCAAAGGTGCGATGGTCAGTTTGTGTGTTTAAGGGAGGATTAATGGTTACTTTGTCTATGAGGAATATATGTATGTCTATGGTGTGTGGGTGGAGTTGTGTGGGCAGATCATTTGTGCATACATGCGTGCAGATGGATCCATGTACTTTGATGCTGCTCTGCTTAGAGCTGCTCTCCTTGGCACTCAGTGAGCTGTAAAAAGGGCTTGTGAACATGCAGGGCACTCACATCTGCTGGTAGAGCAACAAAGCACTGTAAATCACTGTGATGGGATAGCACCTCCATCTAATACCATTGGGAAACATAATACTACAAAATGACTGTGGTGCTGGCTTCTGTGACACAAGTCTGTGTTACAAGATTCTGAAAGTGTCAAACTTGATGTCCTTCATATGAAGCTGTGACTCTGACACTGCTGGTTGTAAGACAGAGACATTGCAGAAAAGCTAGTAACTTAAAGAATAGACGCAAGCCATCTCGAAATGAGGTATAACACGTGGCAGTGTTGATTATAAAGGGCTGACATGCACATTCCAAGAAATGAGCCATGTCAGAATGAGGCATTACATGTGGTAGCACAGGTAACAAAGGAGGTGAAATGCACATTCAAAGAAATGAACCATCTCAGAATGAGGTATAAAATGCAGTAGCAATGAAAATAACGGGTTGACGTGCACATTTCAAGAAGTGAGCTATCTCATAATGAGGTATTAAATGCAGTGGCACTAAAAATAACCAGGTGAGCAGTTATCACAACACTATTCACTCACAGTGCTCCTGAATAGCATTGAATGAAGAGCTATAAGAACTAATCATCTGTCTACTAAGTCACTGAGAGTACAGTACCTGTACATGTTTGCAATGTGATTCTCAGCATAGGGAAGCATAATACACGGAACTGAAGACCCAACTATAACTGCTGGAGCATTGTGCCACAGTGCCCGATCATCACACCCAAGTCCTGACAGGGGCACAAACTTCCAAAATTGTGAGGATTGGATCATCCTCCCAGAAGTGGAGTGAATGGCAGGAGGGGGACCTTATGCACCGCTGCCAATTTTAAATCAGACAAATGCCCTTAGCCCTACCTGCACATCTCTCAGATTCTTCTAGGTGCACTCAGCCATCTAAAACAAAATTAATTTCAACCAATATTTGTGATGAAAGGCATCAGGACACAAGTGGCACTGTCAGGCTATAATCCACCTAAGATAAAATGTGGGTGTGTTCCACTGCATACACCCCCACAGAGGCTACACCCCTGTTTTCTAGGTGTGCAGAACTATTGGTAAAAGGAGAAGTTGCACAATAGGCCAAACCTAGTTTAGAGTTTATGATGAACATGCCACACAATTTGGCCTGTACCAATACAGAAACATTTCTGTACACAAACACAAACCTTTAGATATTACACAGATTGGTGCTGCACTATTCTGTGAGGGAGAAGCTTCCTTAAATGAAAGACAGGTATACAAGAAATACATTGCAGATACTCACAGCCTCGACGGATGTTCAAAATTAGACTGCCTTCAATGTATGTGCAGCCTGTTAGAGCTTGTGCCACTTGAATTGAATCAATGGTCTTGATGCCAACTTTGCACACCTTCGGACAGCGACCCTCACACTTGTGGCAAAAGATGCTGCAGATAATAGGACAAAATATAGCAGAGATATTTTTTAACTTCACAGCCTCAAAAAGTTCAGAAAAGCCTATGTTGCCATGGTACAGACAATAATCTAGTGATGGTAATACAGAAGCACTCTTTCAAAACAGATCAGCACAACTGTTAAGAAGGGCATGTTGTGAGGGCACATCCTCTCAAGCATGCAGGCTGTAAGTATCAACCTGTCTGATGGCGTATCTAAGGGTTCTCCAATGAGTTGCTCAGGAGCTACTGGTAGCTTTCCGTCTACCTGTGAGCAGCTTCTGTATGTGTAGTCTAACCTAGTAAATGAAAAGCTTGTGGGCCCACTTCACAAACTTCATTTTGCAGTACTGCAACTTACATACTATAAAAAATTGTATAAATCTCCAACTCGCCTATCTTTTTGATGGGTAGATCTTCAACATTTAAGAATTATACTTAGTAGTGAATGTGGGAGGAACCAGTGGGAGCGGCAGCAAAAAGGGGCATAACTTATTAATGGGAGTGGCTTAGAAATGAGTCAAGAGGGGTTTAAGAAGTAATAAGGAGTAGTTTTGGGACAGAGAGACATCTAACCACTAAAGGATAAGCCCATTGCAATTCACAAGCTGCACTTCTAATGTTACTATAGCCATAAAGGACAGACAACAATAGTAAATGTGCTCCAGTTTAGACCTGGTACTAACCTCGCATACAAAATAAGGAAGACATAGACTTAAAACAGAACTCCCAAAAAAATAATGTTAAAAGAAATTAACTTATTTTTACATTTTAAGAATATATATACACATTTAATTTAATGGTAAACAATGATATATAAACAACATTTAAATATGTTATAATAAAAACCTTTCAATAACGTTTTACATTTAAAAATAAATGTAAATTTACATAAAAAACGAATTAATTTAGTTTACATGAATTCTACATATTATTTTTGGGCAATTTCTACAGTATAGATTAATATAAACAATTTACTTTAGGATGGATTTAAAAAAAATATTTTAAAATAATTTTTCTTTCTTTTAATATATAAATCAAATTATACATTTACTAAAAATTAAGTTACTAGTGCAGTGGCATTTTATATTTTATTCCCTATTTAAAATATATTTTTGTATAATTTACATTAATAGTTACATAAAAAATATTTTACTCTTTTTTTGCTAGTTAAATAAACTTTTTCAATTTTCCTATTACTTTACTATAGAGAGAGAGTGAAAATCTCCCTATAGAAGAGGGAACATTTCTGTGTCTCACTTTTAGGAAGTATAGGTTGAACTTGAAGTGCTGTCTATCGGAGATGTTCAGCAGGGTCGGACTGGGCGTAGCTCGCTGCAGCCATTTGCCCGGGAGGCTGTACGGTGGGGGCCCGTTTTGGAGCAGTGGGGGCCAGTTTTGTTACTGGGGACCGGTTTTGCAGCAATGCTGCAACATCCACCACCAGCAACAAAAGCAGCAATGCTGGGGGACGGTTTTGTTACGCAGCAGTGCTTGACACTTGTGCCCTAAATCCCCTGGGGGTTGGGGGACGGTCCAACAAAAAACTAAAGGAAATATGAACAAAGAAACAAGCAACTCAAGACCACTTTCGACCTTCTTAGACCTCATCAATGTGGTGTAGCTCGAGTCCTGTTGCATAGTGAACACCGGACCAAGGTCTTGACATATCCGTCACACAGGTAGTCCATTGCAACAAAAATAAACGTGATGGAAAGAATGTTTGAATTAATCTCAGGCACTGACAATTGCTCAAGGCTGCATCCCAAACCATTGTTACACCTACTAAGCCACTCTAGACAGAAACCAGCAATATGTAAATCAGCCTTCGTTCTGTTCCAATAAGAACAGTCCATCGCACTTGGGGTAGCTATGGTAAAAAAAAAAAAACAAGGTGATGGAATGAATGCTTGAATTAATCTCAGCTACTGCTGTTTGCCTGGGCTGAATCCCATTCCTTCGTGTGGCCCCTATTTCACACTAGACAAAGACAGCCACATGCAAATCAGTCTTGATCCAACTCCAATAGGAAAAGTAGCTGAACTGCCAGGTCAGGTTCCCTCCAGATGACAAAACAAACACCAAGCCAGTTTCGTCCTCCTTAGGCCTCGTCAGTGAGGCACAACTTGAGTCTTGAGGCACAGAGAGCACGCATGCAGAGGCCCTCTAATGAATAAACAATGTACACTTCTACCATGTAATGAATACGTCTGATGAAAGACGGATTTGGGTGCTAAATCTTTTCCTATTTCAACCTGCCTAAAAAGTAGTTAGACAGCTTTCACCCATAAAAAACTATTTTATATTGGCTTGGACATTTTTTTTTCACATTTTAGGCACATGTAGCGAAATAGATTAAGGGATAGCCCTCCCTCCATTTACTTTTTCTTTTGCAGATTTTTCAACGTCTATTCTTTGTGGACAACAGTCAATCACTCTATATTTTAACAAAATCCATTTGGATGTTTTGCTTTTTTATTGCTGCCCCCGTGCATGGTACGCAGTCAAAATATCGATTTTATTATATATCGACCTACACTAATATCAAGTTTTTAATATCGTAGGGACAGAATATCGATGTCAAGAATATCGGTGACCAGAATATCGACCTTAAGGTAAGTAATATTGTTTTTTTTTTATATCGAAGTAAGTAATATCGAAGTAAGTAATATCGTTAGCTAAAATATCGTTGTTAATAATATCGATATTTATATTAGTGTTATGTATTTTAGTATGTATTTTATATGTATGTTTAACATTTTTTGTAGTGTATTTTTATTATTTTTAAATATATGTATTAAATGTTTAGAAATTTGTAATTTTTTTAAAGTAAATTTTGCGTTTTAGTATCAGAGCGGTTTGTGGGTTTATAGGGGAATAGGGTGGGAAGTAATTTAATTATAATTAATTAATATGTTTTTATTTATTGTTATTGATTATTAATTAATTGTTAATTAATTATTAATTGGTAATTAATTTTTAATAATTGATTAATTGATAATTACATTAATTATGTTACTTTTTATGTGTAGCAAGTTGTGGGTTTATAGGGGAATAGGGTGGGAAGTAATTTGATTATAATTCATTAATTAATATTTTTTTATTTATTGTTATTGATAATTAATTTGTTACTTAATTATTAATTGGTAATTAATTTTTATTAATTGATTAATTTATAATTATATTAATTATAATGAATGTATTATTTTTTATTCATTGTTATTGTTAATTTATTGTTAATTTATTATTAATTGGTAATTAATTTTTATTAATTGATTAATTGATAATTAAATTAATTGTGTTCTTTTTATGTGTAGCGGGTTGCGTGTTTATGGGGGAATAGGGTGGGAAGTAATATTATTTAAGTAAATATTAATTTCATTTTATTGGTATTTATTATTAATTTTTTAGTTAATTATTAATATGTTATTTATTTTACAAAAATTATTTAATTAATAAGTATGCTAATTTAACCCCTATGCTATCCAACACTTTCCCTACTGTTGCACTCACTGGAGTGGGAATAGTAATTTTTACCCCTACGCTATCCAACACTTTCCCTACTGTTGCACTCACTGGAGTGGGAATAGTAATTGTTACCCTACGCTACCCAACACTTTCCCTACTGTTGCACTCACTGGAGTGGGAATAGTAATTTTTACCCCTACGCTATCCAACACTTTCCCTACTGTTGCACTCCCTGGAGTGGGAATAGTAATTTTTACCCCTACGCTATCCAACACTTTCCCTACTGTTGCACTCCCTGGAGTGGGAATAGTAATTTTTACCCCTACGCTATCCAACACTTTCCCTACTGTTGCATTCCCTGGAGTGGGAATAGTAATTTTAACCCCTACGCTATCCAACACTTTCCCTACTGTTGCACTCACTGGAGTGGGAATAGTAATTTTTACCACTACACTATCCAACACTTTCCCTACTGTTGCACTCACTGGAGTGGGAATAGTAATTTTAACCCCTACGCTATCCAACACTTTCCCTACTGTTGCACTCACTGGAGTGAGGATAGTAATTTTTACCCCTACGCTATCCAACACTTTCCCTACTGTTGCACTCACTGGAGTGGGAATAGTAATTTTTAGCCGTACGCTATCCAACACTTTCCCTACTGTTGCTGTCACTGGGGTGGGAATAGTAATTTTTACCCCTACGCTATCCAACATTTTCCCTACTGTTGCACTGTTTGGAGTTGGAATAGTAATTTTATTACCTCCGCTATCTAATATTTTTTGTATTATTTTAGTTAATGTAGTATATAATTAATTTTTAAAATATTAAAAATAATTTATTTATTTTTAAATTTGTTATATATATTTATTTAATTTTTATTTATATTATTGTTTTATGTGTATAGATGTATTTATATGATATTTTTAAAAAATTATAAGTTATTAAAATAATTATTAAAAATTATTAGTAAGTATATATATTATATATTATATGTATATGTATAATTTATTTTTACATTACATATATATTTTTAAACATTTTAAAATATTTTTAACTATGTTTATTTTAATTATATGTATTATTTACTTTATTTTACATTATTTTTTTAACTTAAATAAAAAACGATATTTTTGACATCTATATATTTTTTTCGGTATTTTTGTACTTACTGGTTTTTTTTTCGGTTTTTTTTACCGACTTTTATATAGCGTGAACTTGACCCGAATCGGGTATCAGAGCGCTTTGCATGGCACTAGTTGCATTACATGAGGACACATTCATTTTTGTTAGGCACGGGGAGATTAAGTGATTTGCCCAGAATCACAGGATGTTCAGCGTCATTGCCGAGACTCGAACCCAGTTCCCCAGATTCGAGGTCGACCGCCCTAGCCATTAGGCCAACTCCTCTCCCCAATGTAATGTAAACCATAATGTAGATAGGATGTCGATATTCTTGACTTCGATATTCTTGCGTCGATATTTCTGTAGATCGATATTCTGACCTTCGATATTTTGTCAGTGATTCCCCGTGCATCACCCACCTCCACCACCACAGAGCTTTCCTATAAGTAAGCCTTCCACCTCAGGCCATGCATGCACGAATTAGCAATGGTTCTTAAAAGTATGTTTGGTTTACGTTTGTAAATCCCCAATAAGGATCCTGTAAAAGCTTGGAATCAACAGATAGTTGTCCCCTTAACCTGCTCAGCATTTCTAACACTAAAATGTCAGTGCTACTCATGAGATATACTTAAGCACCATTTTCAGATCCTAGTCCAGTATGACCCTTGAACGGCAGAGAAGGAGCATCTCTCACTATATCACCCCCATCTCACTGATGAGAAAAGAGGTAGCAGTTTCCGCATTCCATTGCACCATACCTACAGAACTGGTGAGGCAAAGAAATGAACTAACTGCATCAACCTCTGTCTGATGTTTGAGGTTGTAGGATTTTGGAAGCGCAGCTTTTATAGATACGTTAATAAAACACTACACAAGAATTGAAAATTAAGCAACTACTCAACAATATTGATCTATGTTTTTGTTCTCTAATTATTTTTGCACTATAATGTGATGTACTAAATAGAAGGAAGTAAGAATGCATTTTGGGGCCAGGAACAGTGTTGTGACAACACAGAAAGAGGTCACAAGAGGGTGTCGAATACCGATAAATGGCTTAAAATGGCCTTATTACTGGTGACCTTACGAAAAACTGTCACTTGCATGGTGTTCCAAAGATCCTTGCATCAGAACTGCCATGGTGGTAAGATGAGAGTGAAGGAAGGAGGGTGACGTCCAGAGTTTAAGCATGAGCTATACAAGGACAATGAATACATTTGCAGGAAATGGTTAAATGCAAATCACAGTACATATGAAGGAATGGGGTAATAAGATCATCTCTCTTTAAACATTTTTTTAAGTGGGGAAAGTAAAGAAATACTATATCACCAAAAAACATGTGTCTTGGGACAGAATGTCCCTTACGTGGCATGTACCTCTGCCGTGAGGGACCCAACTGCATGTGAAACCAGTATCCTTGCTTTGTACTTGTCCAGCCAACATGCTAATCCATAGTGGAAGTCTAGAACTTCTTCTGTGACCTGGAAGGGGGCACCAAGCATGCCCTCCTTTTTCAACATGACACTATTGTTCATGTCCTGTGTTGTTGACTTGCAATTTTACGACAGCGCACTGATTTTTTGCAAACCTGTGGCCATGAAAGACCATTTTTATATGTCAGACAGGAATATTGACTACTGGCCCCAACTGAGTAAAAGTTCTTCTTCAGTGTGGCACCCAGTCCCTTGCGCTGACATCTAGGGGCCGATTCCGATCTCGGCCGGTAGGGCTCCGAATCGGATTCGGCTTTACCGGATCCGATTCGGAGCCCTGTTTCCCGACCGAACCGTACGCGGGTCCGGCCGAGCGAGTACGATGCGAAATCGCCGACCGACTCGTCCGGGCGTCCCGACCGCTCCGACCGACTCGCTCCCGGCTCGAACCGCTCCGACCGACTCGCTCGGACTCGACTCGCACCGCGCAATGGAGACGTTTCCCGGCCGGGTAAGTACGATGCGCGCCGCGAGCAGTCCGACCGAGCCGCGCCGTCCGGCTCGTAAGAGCTGTCGGAGCTGTACTTTGGGGGTCCGTGTCGGACCCCCTGTACGCGTAGCCGCGCGAGTCGCACACAGGGGGACCCATGGGTCCCCCTACCTGTGCGTGTACGGCGCGAATCGCTCGCCGCGTACCCGCTGTAGGGGGCGCCCTTGTCCGACTCGCACCCATTGAGTCAATGGGAGCCTGCGTACGCGCTGTACGACCGGCTCCCATTGACTTCAATGGGAGTCCGACCGACTCGAGTCCGATAACATACGGACGCATCGTACTCGTTCAGTCGGACTGCACGGGTCCGATTCGGTCGGAAATCTCTCCGGGTCCGGCTCGGTCGGAGAAATTTCCGGCCCGAATCGGAATCGACCCCCTAGTGTGTGCATCGCACGTGTGTAGGCATTATGCATGTTTGGCCCACTCATGACAGTGAGAATCTCTGTACAGTATATGTTTTGCTGGAGCAAGTGGGATCCATTTTGGAATACCCAAGACGGTGGGTGGATACAGTTTCCCTAGAAAGTGGGAGTGCATTGCTTGCATCCCTGTGGCTGGATGGTGGAGACTGAGAAACTGAAGTGAGGGAGGATGGCGACAGGTCTACCCTTGCAAATTCCTTTAAGAACTTTTAGTAAGGGATTGCTGATTATTGTTCCATTTAGTGGATGGTAGGGGAGAGGGACAGTCAACATATTCTGTCTGGTGGATCTCATAATTTCGAATTGAATTTAAGAGACCACTCGTAATGAGGGCCTTAATGAACTCTACAAAGCTTCTAATTTCATATTAATTGCTATTTATTGGCATTCTGATCTGCAGGAGCCTCCTTCCCTTACACTGACAGATAAATAAAATCACCCATTCAGCTCCTTTTTTCCAGGGCGAAAAGCTTAAGCCATTAATAAATGCAAAAAGAGAGATCAAATACATATCGTATAGTGCACACTGTGACCTGAATCATCTTTAGGGTACTTGAGGATGTGGAAACTGCTGTCTGTGAAAGAAGTGGATGCAGGGAGCAAGAAGAAAGTTTTGTCACTTTGTCAATGTCCCTCAAATCAGCTAAAGTGAGTAAGAAGGGCCTGTTTTTACTTCTGGGAAAGCAAGAGCAGTAGGAGGTTATCTTTGGTTATGTTGTGGTGAACCGTACTTGATGTTTAAAGAGACATTGAAGCATGTCCCTAACTCATGCTTCAGTTAAACTTTGTCTAAGTGAGCTGTGCTGACTCATTTGCTTGAGCCCAGTGAGGCAATAGTTTCTGATGGGCGAACCCCAAATGTTTTGAAAGCTCATAAGATCCTTAAGACACTGTGTCCATGAGGTGAGCAACAGTGTAATACACTTGAACTTTGATGAAAGCAAGGAACGGGAGTTGTTTTAAGCTTGGCAACAGCTAATCAACAACACCAAAAAGGCATTTTCTTTGCAACTAGTTCGATTTGTATTTTGCACATTGTAGAGAACATTTGCTTGTGCCATGGACTTATTGTTACACCACCCAGACGTTGTCACTAACGTCATGCTCATTACTTCACCTGATTGATGTGAAGCTGAGCTGGAGATACAGAATGTGTTTTCCCCACACAGGATGGTGGTTTGGATGACCTGGCATTAAAGATGGCATACAGATGCTTGTGGTTGGTTACAAGAGAGTAAGTCCAGCCTGACATAAGCAAGTGACACAAGTGACACAGACCACATCCCAGTAAATCAGTGGAGCCCTGTGATCTTTCTGCCAGTACCAAAGTGGCAGTGTGAAGGTCTGGCCTGCCTATTTAATGGTGTAGAATTGGCTTTCCTAACTTTTTATATGATAAAACCTACACGCAGGGCCGTAGTCACGAGGGGGGGGGATTTGAGGGCAGGGCCAGCCCATAATAATTTGTGGTACCCCCAAACGACCAAGGCACCTGGCACATTATAGAGGTGCGGGAGTTCAGAAGGTGAATGAGGAAAACAAATGCATTTAAATTTTGGTTTTATCTTGTTACATTAGCTGTGTGTTCCAACACAGGTTAAATAAATGTCAGGCTGCCTTCTGACAAATTGAAACTTATTATTTTATTGTTGATATGTTAACTTTTCTTCCTTTGACTGCAAAGTTAGAGGATTCTGTAAAGTGAACTAAATGACAATCTCGCGGTTGTACTGGAATTAGGCAGCAATGGAGGCCTAAATCATGCAGCAATATTATCTAAATTATGTGGCAAGAAAACTCAAATTATTCAGTTTAATGCGGCACATGTTTTATTAGTATCAGTCATTGTTGTATTTTGGCACTGTCTGGGAAAAAGTTTCACTTCATAAGTACTAGTTCCACATCCAAATACCGCTTGCTGTAAGTAACTGGAAGGTGACCACTTAATCTATGCGAAGGACCTTCCACTGCACTGCAGCACGTGTTGCTGCATTTTTAGTAACTTTTGATCTATTTGAGTTAGAAACAAAATGTGTTTTTTGTTAAAATCTGAAGATTATGCAGCAGATGATGGATTATGTAGCAAATGAGGTAAATTCATAATTTTGCGGCAAAGACTGCAGCTACAGATTTGCATAATTCCAGTGGCCTTATGTGCAGGGAGTGCGAAACAAACACTGTGGGATGTCAATTTGTTTCTAATTCACAAAAATGTATACACTTGTAAATGTACTGTACAAATATTTCAACATATACCAGCAGTTACAAAAGCAAAAATAAAGCACATTTTGTTTTGTAATTTTTAAGTAATGGAAACAAAGATTTTAATAGGATCAAATCAAATCTTGTTTATGCACAAGTGATAAATAATGTATTGCGCATTTGTATAGCACTTACTGCCCATATGTGTGGCAGGGAAGCACTTATCTACATGGGCTACGCCAGATAGGGTGGTATGTGGTTAGAAGGGTGTTGTCTTTGTCTTGGGGTGGATGTGCTTACATTTCACACAACGCAATGCAGCGAAACAGCTTGTTGCACTGCGCTGTGTGAAAGGCAGATAGCAGAAATGTGCCATTTTTACAAAGATGTGGCACATTTATGCTGTCTCATAATGCTGTTGCACTGTGTTCTGCCGAGTGCCAAGGCAGGAACCTTGTGCCATGATGCAAGGGTGCCTGCATTACTGGCAGGATAGTGTTTGCTCAGGATGAGACAACTTCCTGCACAAATATAATCCATAGAGGCATATTCCTCTTTATTTGTGTGCTGCACAATGCGGCACACATAGAATGCGAAAGTAACAATAATAAATAAATGTATTTCTCCCTGTTACGCCTCACTGAGGAATGTGTATCATTTTGATGCATCCCCAAGTTTACTAGCTTTAGTAAATCTGGGAATGCACCACATTCCATAGGTGGATGTATGAGAATGCCCATGCTCCACCCATAGAACACCTTCACAACGCAAGGTAACTCAAGGCAGTAAGATGCACTGCCTTGCATTATTTTGTATTTATTTTTTTGTATTTGCAAGCTGTTTTTGCATTGCTTAGTACATACCATAAATGATTATGCGTCCGGCTGCACCACAAAAGTGAAGCGAGCTTGATGCAAAATCTTAGTGAATCTGCCCCTAGGGTATAGTTCTGGGCCAGAGCTGGCATTGTTGGAGGGAGAGAGAAGTGGAGAAAGATGCTGGGATATGTATTACTACTATCATCTCATATCTGAAAGCCAATGTTGATGTAAAGAAGCTGCCATAGTGTACAGATCTTTGGAACCTGCTGTCATGGACTAGATTAAAGTCCTTCAATTGAGCTGCAATGTGTGATAGATCTCTTCAGTTATTCCATGCCTGTTCATTTAGTAATGGCTGGTTAATTGGCTGCACAGTACTGGTGATGGACAACCCTCATGGCAGATATGTCTTATGTGAATGTAAGAGGTGTAAGTTACAGTTGGCTGCCGACCATTGAGTGTTATGGTATTCGTATCAGTGTGGGCCAGAAATGTTATGTATGAACTTGCATAGCTATATAATATCCCAGTGAAGCAGAGGTCAGTTCTTCTTAACTTACCTGCCTACTGAAAGTAGTTTTCTGGTTGGGATGTTTCCAATCTGTGGATCGTAAGCTGAAGACTGAGTTTGAGGGTGCAACTGTTTTTTCAGGTTCTGTTGCAGGGATGTGTGGTGGTGTAGTTGTCTTGGAAATAGCCATGTTTCCAACTGTCTTCTGAAGTGTATAGGCTCCTCGATGCTTCGATTGCTGGCTGGTAGGGTTTTCTAGAGCTTGGCAACTTGTACTGAGAAAGCAGTGTCTCCTATGGATTTCTTATGGTAAGGTGGTATGATAAGAGGTGCGAGCTTGGAGTGCAGTGTCCTGATTTGTTTTTAGTGCTTAAATTTAGCTTGTAAGTATAGCTGTCTTTTTCCTTGGAGGATCTGTGAACAATGTAAAGTGCCTTGAACATTGCCTTCTTTGCTATAGATAGCCAGTGGAGTGATCGCTAGGCTGCAGTCATGTGTTCTCTTGGGTGAAGGCAGAGAAGAAATATTGCAGCAGTATGTTGGATGAGTTGTATTTTGCGTATTATGATGGTAGGTGTGCCAAGGTACAGTCTGTTGACATAGTCAAGCTTGGAAATTACGAGTGTGAGGATGGCTTGCGCTCTCTGTTGGTATCCAAGGTATGGGAGGATGCAACATAGTGTTTTCATATTGTAGAAGGCACTCTGTTTTACATTGTCAACATGTGACATCAAATATGGGTCTGAATCCATGGTTACCCCTAGCTTTAGGACTTTTCTTGAAATTATTGGAGGAGCCTCATGTTCATTAGGCCATGTCAGTAGGTTGGCATTTTTCTCACTGTCCTCAGGTCATAAGCTCGGTCTTTGTGGTATTTAACTTTAGATGGTTATTCATCAATCATGTGTTTATGACCCAATGGCAGTCATCAAGTTTAAATCACAGAAGTCTTTCAGACCATCCATTTTTTAAAATGATTTGGGTGTCATCCACATAGTTGTGATAGGTGAAGTTGAATTATTTAACCAGGTTTGGTAAGGCGGTTAGATAGATGTTGAATAGTAGAGGGGGTATGATGGACCACTGTGAGACCCCACAGTGGTGTATGTGGAAGCTGATAGGAAACCCAAACCAACCAGACATTCAGAAGCAATATCCAATCAGGAAACTCCAGATTCCAATATGGCATGGTGCTTTGAGTAGCCTACCGTGCTGAGGCTGAGGCAGAGGTATCACATATGACTTATATTTGACTGACATTGCTCCAGTCTACCCTGGCCTGTTGTGAAATACAGCCTCGTGAGATTAGGTATCCAATCTACAGATTATTTTGTTTGCAGGAGCCACATAGTTTGTTAGGTTAATGGGTCAGCTGCAGAGGGGTGCGAATACTCTAAATAGCATTAGTGTGAATCTGAAATGACTTAATATAGCCTACCATGCCACAAAAAGCTGCAGTGACAGATTATATTTCACAAACAGGTTAATATCTAGATAACCCTGCCAAAGTCAACACACTGAGGATTCATCTCCTTCAACCAAATGATGTGGAAACCATAACCAAGGCATTTGAGGCTGAAAGCATTTGCATTATAAATTACCTCTATAGACATCTCTGCAGAACATCGACTAACATTTTCAGATTATTGTATAGTGTAATTTAAGATCTGTGTAGCATGAATCTGCTTTTTAAACTTTGACGCCTATGAAATTCTGCTATATCTTTATCTAATTTATGATCATAGCAGACAAATTGCTGTTATGAGGTCCAATGTAATTAATGTACTAAATGCAAAACATTAGATGAACATTTGGGGTAGGGTTTTTATTGAGAGAAGTGTGGGGACAATGTTGGAACTTTCCTTCACAGAAATATGAGGAAAAGCTGTGATTTAGCCAAAGTTTGGAATTTGTAGGCCATTCTGGGTAAGAAATAGGAATCCATGCAAACTACACAACCACAGACTTCCCTAGGTACCTTGTTTTCAAATATGTTTGGGCAAGGAAGGCTTCGTTGGGTGTAGAGCAAGTCCTGGCCTAAATATCACAGCTACCCACATCCCCAGAATATGTCACTGTGCACGGCAAAATCTTCATCTTTCCTTGTGTCTTAGAGGCCTTAGGGACCCCTTCTTTTCACGGCCGATAGCTCAGTCACATAAGTGGGGTACTACTGTTTTCGAGAGAAGTGTAGGAACACTGGGCGGTCGGACCCTTGTGGATCCCCACAGATTCCATTAGTGTGATCTGCTTTCGCTTTCGTTTTGCTGTGCAACATTAATTTGCACAGCGTGCTGCGCAATACAGCAAAACACAAAATCAAACTTGGGACTCCTGGGAAGCTTTACCGTGTGTACCAACTTTGATCTGTGAAAAGAAAATGTTTCTGGTGTTTTTCGAGAAACAATTTCTTTTCCAGTGCTGTGGATGGCCCATAGAAGTACACCGCACTGTGAAAGTAGTGTGGTGGACGTCAACAGGTAGTCTGTCCTAAAGCAGGTGAAACCCACCAAAATCATGTAGCCTGATGTCCTGTCCAACAAGAATTGATGACAAGTTGTGGGGATATAATGGCCACATTGCATGAACTTCTTTACTTCATAATCGTAGGGGACTTCTCTAATTCCGGGATGCCCACAGGATGGTAGGTTTCTGGGACTGGGGAACAGCAGAAAGCACAGTGGTCAAAGAAAGGTGGCAGATGCTGCTAATAGCCATGCACAGGTAAGAGAAATTCTCAGTTGCCATACATGGTCTATGAAGAAAAGGGCTAGAGAAAGAATAAAAATATTGAGAAGTACAAAGAAGATAGAGAAATGACATTCACGAAAAGGAGAGAAGATTAAGAGAAAGAAAGGAGAGTAAAAGAAAAAGCAAGAGAGAGCAGGAGAGAAAGGAATTTTCCATGTCTAGTACCGATGGCTGGCTTCCATGCTTAAAATACACAAAGCTGGCAGTCAGCCTTCTTTACAATTTGACATCCTTCCACTTTAAGTCCCATCTAATTGATAGGATTTATTGTTGGATTGTGAAAAGCTGATTGAGTGTGCTTTAATATGTACCTCAAAAATACACATATTCCCTCACATAGAATCACACAGTGTGCGCCCTGAATATCAAAACCAAAATATCAATGACAGAATATCGAATCAAAAATATATACAGGTAAGTAGGTATAGTTTTTCAATTCCTTACGCCACATATATGTACCTACGAAATATATCTATATCTTCCAGGTATTTAGATGTGGCGTTAGAAATAGTAAATTAAAAGTTTCCTGTATTCACTTAGTTTCAATATTCTGTCCTCTTTATTCTTGTATCACGATTTTCTGGGGGGTTGTTATTTAGTAATACAACCAGTATTTGGGAAATAATGCATCTATAGAGCACAGCTTTAATGTTTTGGCATAGCTGAGGGCCATGTGCCCCTAAAAATATACTTCTGGCTACGGGCCAGCCTACACAGCCAACTATCTGGCATCAACTACTATTACTATGTTTTATCCTTGATTGAAGTAAACCAATACAGTGTTACTGAGGAGACTGGCTCTGTCTATTCTACTCACAACCCTACTAATTTGGATATTCAGAGAGGGTTTGTAGAGGTGGAGCGAGTATCCCAATTTAGCAAATTGATCACTCACTCTGGCAGAAAATCATAAACTGATATTGATATCAGAGATGTTTGAATTTCTTGTTCTCACTGTATGTACATCACCATGCATGAGTTTAACGGGGTGCCACAGGCACTGAACTCTGCTATGAAGAATTGCATTTTATTATGATACTTACATGTCTGTTTATTTGTTGTTGAGCACTAGAACTTTGTGAAGTGATTTGAATCAGCTTATGCAGTAAAGTGGTCTACACAGCCAACATTCAACCCTCATGGAAACCAGACGTACAGTTTCACAGTGTTCAGGCATACTGCTGTGGTTCATTTTACACCTAGGTCTTACAGTGGTAATTACTTCCTGTCGAGACAGAACCGATCATAGCCTTCCACAAGGTCAAACATTAGAAGGGCTTGGCTGCCTTCAGACGTCTAATATAAGTCATAATCTCCATGTCAAGGGGAAGTTGTTTTCCTTACCTGCTCTCATTTCTGGTGAATCCAGATGGGCATTCAGATAGGCATTTGCCCTGAAAGATAACAAACTTGGAGGAATCACGGGGGTTCTCCGTCACCTTGCGCAGACTGGCACAGTACTCAGGAGTCACGCAACGCCATCCCTCATATTCGTATGTCTTTGCCGGGCACGAGTGGAGACAATGCCCGTTGAAGAAGAAGTGGCGGCATGTGACGCAGGCCTCGCTGTCCATTGGCTGGCTGCATCCTCCCAAGCACTCGTGGTGACAGCACTCCCCATTGGTGGTGCAGGCAATCCCAGGGCCGCAATTACATACTGTAGAAAAACAACAAGCAACATATCACATATATCATACCGAATAGCAACATAAAGAAAGATTGACCTAGAGAGAAAGGGATAAAGCTTAACTGCACCACAGTAAGAATGGTTAGTGGGGTATTCATGGGGTGCAGAAATCTTTATCTGGCTTTGGGGCACGGGGATATGAAGGTTTCTTTTGCCTTCCTCTTTGACCAGGCCGGCTTCACTACATTCCAGAACCACTAACAGGAGTCACCCCTTAGCTTGGTCTGGCCCCTCAATCATTGCAGGGCAACGCTTCCTGAGTCCTTAACTCCTAACTTGGCCTCATTAAATGTCTAGGTATTGCTCTGCAATTTTTATTTTTAGTGACTCTCTGAGATACTGCAATCATACCTGTCCTCGGTAGTAGCCCATTTCATAATCAGTGAATGCTATTAATTAGGCATGGGAACATCAACTTGGTCAGTGGGTGATCAACCATGGGAAGCAATTGTACTTATCAATATATAATGCTCAAGAGAGTGAACTACATACAGATCAGATCACGTGCCTCTCTCTTCTTATGTCCTATGGTCATTCTTCGGTTTCCTTGCGTTCAGATAAAAAATGGAAAATTGCTCCTGCCCTCAAATACTAAAAGATATTTGCTGTATGCCATAAATACTTCCTACAATAATTTTCACTTCTTAACATGGGATTCCTGCTCATACAATCACCTTCTGCTCCCACTTCATTTGGTTACCTTTCGTGAAATCAGGTCTCTTCTCAGATGTCTTACCTCTTAAGCACCTCTGCATTAGAGCATCTACAGTGAACAGGCCCTCTGATGACTCGACCTCATACTTGCATCCCTCCTCCTGGTCAGGGGTCACATGAAAGAGAACTTGCAGCAGCAGCCGATCCATTAGGGCGGAGGAGCGCCGCCCCACCACCACCACCAGCAAATACAAAGATAATAAAACGGGTTTTAAACCCATTTTATTATCGTTTTATTTTAATCCCCTGAACACGCCCCCAGGACTCTGACGAGTTGTGGGGGCGGATCCAGGGGATGACACTGCTGGTGGGGGAGTGGTGAGCACTCCCTTCACTGCGCATGAGGGTTTGGCCGGCCATCTCAGGTTGGCCAAACTCTCATGCGCAGTGAAGCTCTCTCCAGCCCCAGCTGTGTTGCTGGGGCTGGAGAGAGCAGGTACATGCTCCCAGTCAGCCTGGGAGCGGACGTTGCCAGTGCTCAGGCCACTCCTGATGTTGCTTTCACGTAGCATCATGATTGGCCGTAGTGCAGTCTGGGAGCCTGTGCCCAGAAGAAGAAGCCTGGAGGAGCACGATGTGCGAGGCAGCGGCAGCGTTCAAGTAAGTTTAAAAAAAAAAAAAATGTCCCCACTCCTCACCCTAACCCTCACCCCCTCCCCACCCCCCTCCTCCGGCCCAGCCCGCCCCGCCAGTTGGCAGGGGACGGTCCGCTACTGAGAACCTTTCCTCCCTTTGTTTTCATAATTCTTTATAGATACAATTATTCAACACATACCTTCACCTCCTGACTTCCTCCATCAAAAGGATAGCATCTCCTCTCCTATATTTACTCCAAAACATGTCTCCCTACCGAATTGGAAATGTAGCAGTTATCTAAGCTGAACCACTTATCTCATGGGTTTAGAGAACACAGCTTTACAATTATGTCTTATGTCCTTACATGGCTTTCAGGCTGCAGGGATTTTCTCAAATAAACTGAATGTCAGTCTGGGAACTACATCTCCCATCCACAAAACCACAAAGTGGCTTTATCTAATTTATGGTTAGTCCATTCTTAATGAGAACTCCTACAGGATAGCAAATTCAAAGAATTCTACAGTACTGTTAGCTGCGGGCTTACCTCTCAGGAAGCAAAGAGTGGTGACAACGTACCTTGAGTTGCGGAGCATGGAGGGTCCTACTCTGGGTAGAAATGATTGGTGGGCAAGTGGGACACTGCTTTAGAAAGATCTACCCCTGCTGCATCTGGTTAAACCATGCTGTACTGCTAAATTCTTCAGTTGTTCAATGCTATAAATAATTGGAATTTTGAATATTTTATTGTATGCTGGGGGCACAGTATCAGGACTCAGTCCGGGACACTGGTATGTGTCAGGGACTCTGGCAACGTCTGGTGCCAGGAAAGACAAAGTAGGCAGAATACTGGGTACAGAGCTGCCCAAGATCACACAGAGAGTCAAAGGAGAAAGGGAATCCAAAGAGGAAGCTTTGTACAATAGAATAAGAGAGGTAAGGCTCAGAAAAGACAGGCCCTCAGAGGTGATTTAGCATTCAGAAAAACTACACGCAGGACGGATATGCAAGACATATATATAAAACAACATTAACAATAAAGGGAATGTGGGGTAAAGCACTCGGGAACTCCACACGGTAAGACTGAAGCTCAGTAAGTTCCTCACCCACAATTGCTGTTACAGATAAAGACTGCAAATACCCACATATAGGATATACATGCAAAGGCAGGGTCTGTGGAGCTGATACCTATGGTGATGTTATAAATGTAACTCAAAGACAATACTCACAGTGAACAAGAAACACCACCTAGGTTGTCAGCTGTGCCCACGTACCCTGGCGATCAAACAGGAACACGCAAGGCAGTAACAGCAAGGGGGTATAACTAAACACAAGCATGATAGACAAGGAGCTTGCAAGGAGGAGTGCTTAATAGGAAAGGAAGGAAATCACAGGACACACTTGGCAGAAAGTAAGTAACAAACATACAAGGTAATCCGAAGCAAACAGCAGGAATAGAAAGACAGCAAACTAGAAACTGGAACCAAGGAAATGGGAAGAAAGGCAGGTACTGTAAAAGGATATACAGAAGGGGAGGCTACAAGGGTATATTAGAATAGTGCAGGTTCAGGAATCAAGAAAACAAAGTAGCATTGAAGGCAGTGCTGGAGCAGGAACAAGAATTGAGCTAAGGCTCAGGAGTCAAGGTAGCACTGCAGGCAGTGCTAGTTCAGGAACAGAGAATTACTAAAGCTTTAGGAGTCAAGGTAGCACTGCAGGCAGTGCTGGTTCAGGAACAAGGCTAGCTATAGTTCAGGAATAAAGAAATAACTAAAGCTCGGGAAATACTGGAAACAAGGATATCAAAAGCACTGGAAACAAGGGTCACTCTCACCAGTACACAGCTACAATGACCAACACTGGATTGAAGGGAGCTGGGGCTTAAAAGAGCTCACAGTAATCATATGCATCAGGTGTGAGCAGGCTAGCAGCAGCCATCCACAGGTGAACTGGATTCCTCCACCCATCCTTGGCCTGCAGGGGTGGAGACGGAGCAGTGAATTCTAGATAATGGAGTTTCCAGCATGAGCAGACTGGCTTCCACAAAACCCGGTATGGATTGGGAATGGATGTCAATTCCCATATGGTGTCCAAATGCCTGGAAGTCAGGATATGCATGCAGGGGAGTGTCTGGAAGCATATTAGAACACAGGAAAGTCACACTATGCACCCCTCTGGTGGTGGGCACAAGAGTGCAGGGAGCGAATCGTGACACACAGGATGTCATTGATAACAAATGGTCCAGCCAATACTGGAGAAGAGAAGCTATTTCAATAAATCCATTTTACACCATAATGCCATGTCAGCTATATTACCTACCTCTTCTGTGCCTGCAGAAATAACTTTTGTCCAGAGAGATTACCCATCTGTATTCAGCCACTGGTGTTCTCATACCCATTAACCTATAGATTTCAACCATTTTCCAGTGCAAATGGGGACCAGGAACACAGAAAATGGTTTTAGGTGGGTCACAGTAAAAAGCCAGTGTCAGATTCACAGCCTCTTGAATTTTCTTATGACAGAGCAACCAGATAGTTTTACTCTAAGCTATTTGTACCTTCTGCTTATTGATACCTTTCCCAGTGGTCCATGTCTGGCACCTCAAATCTTAGTTCAGTATATGACATTATGGAGGAAATGTGAACAATGGCTGCCATATTGCATTTTGAAACCTTATACCTACGCTGCAATTTACTGTAATGTTGATGAAACATGGAGAAGAGAGCATTAGAAAGGAAGGGAAATACCCAGGCAATCTTTCTAGGGGATGACATATCACGCCCTGCGTAGCTCCTAGTGACTAGGTTTACAAGCTCCAGATGTGCAGGTGTCCATGAGTTTGGACCATGTGGGGGACGGGCGGGGGGAGGGGGGAGATTAGATTTCCTCTGAGTTCGGAACTTACAATGCAGAGATACAGAATTTGGTTTTAAACAGAATATGACAATTAAAGCAAGCACTTACCCCCAAACTACCTACTTTTTTCAGTACATTATGCAGCTCCTTCTTCATTTATGGCCCTGTACCACCCTCATTACGCACAGTATGGATGACTACCTTTTTGGGATGTTGGGAGATACCACTGTGCCTGATTTTAAGTTTGCAAGATCATTCCGTAAAATCTGGTGGAAAATGTCAGTAGAAAAAGCTCTGGAATGAGTAACCACATACAATAAACAATCCGGTGTTTCGGATCTGAAAACTTGTGAGTCCCGGTAACTCAGAGGGAGATATCAGCCAGTATCATTAGCACCAGCCCCAGGATCCCTCCTCTTATCACTGGGAATTATGTTACAAGTCCCATAGTCTTACAAACTATGCCCTATAAACTACACTTTGTCCCCCTTCCTTTCACGTACTCCACTCGCAGCAGGCCATCACTGAAGTGCATTCCCCGCTGTATATTATTCTAAATACCTACTTATACCAGTGCTCTAATGGCAGTTCTATAGGCATGAAGATAATTCACCAAGGTGGGATCCCATACCACTTATGAAGCCAACAAACATGAGACCCCGCTTAGTAACAAATACTGTAGGAACCCATCATACTGCAAATCCGGCAAGATTATGACTTAAAAACCAAATTCAAACCTATGCTTGTTTAACCTTCTGTGCATAAAAGAAACAAATGAGCCAATTCCAACTATCAGCATCTCTGGATTAACTACTGACCCACTGCCTCATACATTCTGAAAATATTCTTAAAGTTACATCTATGATCATACCCATGAGAATAGTCATTAATAAAGCAGAGAATTCTCCAGCAAATTTGAAATCATCCTATAGAAAAACAATTCTGAAGAAGCAAGTACTGGACCCTCGAGAACACAACAAAATGCAGACCTTTATGGTATAGACCATTTCAGCTAAATTGATGAGAAAAGCAGATTTCATCAAGACCTCAGATTTCCCTTAGGATGACAGTCTCCACTCCAACCAAGTGATTGGTTTCCAACCTTGAAGAGGCAGTGTATCAACAATAAGTACAACCTGTGATACACTCAAGAAAGCAGCAGGATCCAAGAGAAGTGCACACTTCTCCTACTTGACCTTGCAACAACTTTAGATAATGTAGTCCACCAACTTTTACTTAAAAGACTAAATGATATAGGACTATATGGAATGGACCCAAAATCTATTCAGTCCTACCTCAAAAATCGAGCACAAATTGTGTCACTGCCTCAACTCCTATTAGCATCATTTTTGTATAAATAAAGATAAGTATTCACCAAGGCTTAACAATTGCCCCACTTTTCTTCACCATATATTTGGCCCTACACACTGAGCTTATCAACTCCTATAAACTTATCTGTTACAGAGTCACTGACAACACCCATATTGTTTTTAAGCTGAAAAATACTGTCATATTTAGGAGAGCTGGTTTTAGTGAATGCTTGCGGGCAGTTCAAAAATCATCTAAAGCGAAATCCCTCTAAAACTTAGTGTACACTTCCACTGGACTTTAAGACATGGGTGTTGTTGTGAACGTTGTTCCACAAAACTTTATTCTTCCTCAGAGAGTTTGGCTACCTGACTTTCTTCCTGAAAATATTACTTCATAGTGTTTAACTGCAGAACTATCAGCGTACACATACCAAAAAAAACACTTGATGATAGGATAAGTTAATATGATTAACCACATCACCTTTGCTTCAGTAAAGTAGCCTGTTGACCAAGCCGGCACATGGGAAGCAGCAGATCAGCCTTATTGGTTTGACTCTAGTGCGATTTAGGAGAAACGTAAAATGCTTCATATCATGAGAAGCCTTCTAATTAATCTGGAACCTTGGAAGTACCATGAACATTTATAAAGGCATAAAACGCATATATCAAACAGAGTTCGGAACTTACATTACAAGTGAACCAGGACAAAATGATGTTGCAGTTTGTAACTTAGGTATTGCTGGGTTAAACTTGGAGGGAAGCAAAGAGATTAATTTGGCCACTTGGATAAAGGACATTCTTTCACTACATAGGAAATGCAGGAAGACAACCCAGCTTCAACAGATGTCAAGGATGGACCTTGAATTGGGACTATGCCTCTTTGGCAAATGTAAAAAGGACAGTGTCACAGGCACCACCCAAGACATGGAAAATGAATGTACTGTCTCAAAAACAGGGCAGTCAAATTCACAGAGTGGGGATTCCGATAGGGAACATTCAAATACTTTGCAGTTTTCATGGTGTACATGCTGTGTCTTTGCCCTTTATAGCCTTCCTTAAAATAAACAAAAAAGACTTTTTCAAGTCAGGTAGCTAAGAGCTAAAAGATTTTCAGAGCGTACACCCGTATTTGGAGGAAGGTGAGCATAAGCCCAGGGAGAGATAGGGAGAGATTATCCTCATTAAAAAAAAAAAGAAAAATCTTGTAAATTAAATGCACTAAATTGTTCAGCTATGAATGCTCCCTATCTGAAAGAACCTCCTCATGTCCGACAGATGTGGACATTTATGCAGGGTCTCCAAGTAACATCTCAAATACCATCAGGCTCTGCAGGGAAGAAAAGTATACCTCTGTGGAGCATGAGTACCCAACCCTCGGTCAGTCTCCACAAGTCTTAAAGCTAATGTATATCTGGGAAGCAGAGAGGCCATGTGAAATTGCATGGGCTACTCTCACAATTATATGTACTCCGCTATCTTGTTTTGTGTCTCTGATGGTCTATTCTAGTCAATTTGGGAACACAGGCAATTCATTCCATATTGGCACCTAGGTGACCTCCCCAAGCATAAAACTGTACTTCTATTTTTATATTTATTAATTAGTATTTTAGCCCTTCTAACAGTTGTGTGGTAGATGGTCTAGAATAGGAAACAATTCCAGTTCAGGATGTGAACTGCTCCAAAATGGAACTGAGTAACTGATGTGCTTCTCTTCAACCTGGACTAGTCAAAATGGCCAATACTACTCGTTCTGGAAGAAATTGAGTTGTAATGCTAATCGGCTAGCTTCTTGGGAAATATACTTGATTTCTATTGATACAGCTAAAACATTATGGAAATGCTGGGATCCAATTTCAACTGCTGTACGTCACTTTGATGCTCTTGGGGGAACAGTCCATTATTATGTAGCTCAACCATTTCATCCATTTCAACAGAAGAGGGACCAATCATATTCAAATCAGTATCTCCCTACCCCAACAGAAGCAATCAAGTCTCAACTGCTAGGTCACGACTTCCGTGCAAGACGTGTTTCTGCCTCGAGGTGCTTCTTCAGTGAGGAGTGGCTGATAACAGTGAACAAAGTGAAGTCTGAAGGTAAAATTAATTCAAAGAGCAGAAGGAGGAAGTTGGTGTGCAGCCAACACAATGTGCAGACCTAGGGCACACTTGGAAACCCAACGTTCCAATTTGTGTTTACAGCATAAACACCCAGGATTACATGTTAAACTCAGTGTCGAAGCTGCCAAGATGATGGGCATTTGTTGTTGGGCAGAAAAGAAAACCAAAATAAATCAACATTTATGGGTTCCAGCTTGTCAATTTGTTCTTCCCCAAAACCATGGTATGTCCTCCAGTGGAAAATGCCAAACATAGCCTTGTCATATTCGTTTCCACTTTCCAAATTATCGAAGTTATTGAAGCTTAAATTCTTTCATGACTTCAGTCTCTAAATCACATTTAGACCCAAAAGTAAGATTTCAATAAAACAGAGGCTACTGTGTTTGTAATGTACTGAATAATTTTTACAAGATTCTCTACTAACATGCATTCCAAAAGAGATTGTAAAGAGATTTGGGTGTTCATGGACCCAATAGATAGTCTGAAACTCTCTTTCAAGTGACTTGAAAATAAACCCAAACTTGTTGCCTTTCTGTTGACAGTTGAAGACGTACTTCTTCAGATTATGTATTCCCGATGTGCAGCCCCCACCCCCGCCACATGTGGTACTTACATCATTACTCTGTTGAATTTGGCTTACTGTCTGTGATGATTTCTTTAATGTTACGTGTAACCTTTGTTTGCATGCACAGCACACATAGGTCTTTCAAGGCACACTGCTCTGTAGTAAATGATTAAACAGATAAATAAATAAATATTAAATAATCTAGTTTTTTGCAAAAAGAAAAAAAACACAGAACATTCACAAAAGGACACTGCCCCCCCCCCGCCAAGTCCTAAAGTCTTGCAGAAAAGTGTTCTAAGCAGCATTTTTACTTTAAGGAAGGTCTACTCTAGCGTGATCGGTAGGGTCAGCTCATTCCATTCTGTCAAAATTTGATTGTGTTCAGATAAAAATAAACAAATGCTATCTTGATAGCTATAGGATTGCAATTCCTGGAACTTGTCCTGGACAGAATTATTGTAAGACAATCTAATAAAAGTTTGAGAACATACTACAATCTAATGGGCATTATTCCGAAGGAGAGAAAATCTTCTTAATTTACATTCAAACATCTTTATTAAGGCGTCCTAAATATATAGAAGTGAGCGTAACTGACGTAATTCTCTCTACCATAATTACTCGTAATTTCCACAAAATTACTCGTGATTATGCATAATCTTAATACAAAATGCACCTTTGTGTCCATAAATGGGCTTGCGGATGCATTTTTCAATAAGAAAATAGCACGAAATGCAACAGGACGCGGACAGCAGTAGCCAGCAGGTGCTCCTTCTGTCTTAGTTTGTTGTTCTCGCTCGCTCTCTCTTAGTTTGTTGTTCCTGCAGTTGGATTTTTGACCCAATTTACTCTTAATTACTGAAGCTGGCATAATCGCGCAATTTCTGAAATTTCATATCACAAGAGTAATGCGTAATTACTGAAATTACTCCGGTGTAATTAAAATTTCACCCAGGCCTATAAAAGGATCAAATATGGCCACATTATTTGAGAAGGCGGTGTCAAAATTTCTCTTTGCCCAAGTAAGCAGACATCCTTGAACTCAAGCTGTGTATCTATTCAAAGAGGCGGTCACAGCATCACAGAAATTGTATATGAAAAATGACAAAGAATATATGGATAGGAATGATTTGGCCCGAGGCAGATCATATAAATGTATTGTAAGTGGAATTAGAAATACGAGGTATTACCTCATTTTGGCAGTTAGAAAAGAATGGCTTTTACGAATTAAGTATGCAATTTGAACTCCCTTTAAAATTGATTAATGGCAGTGGTCTTGGTGATACATGAGTGTCTATAAAACAACAGCTGCAAAAAAGTCCAGTAGTGGACAGGGAATTCAAGAAAATAAGACACTATTATTGGATGAGTATGGATTGCAAGTACGGTAAAAAAATAAAAATCACAAACTCCTTTAGTCATATTTTAATGTATATGCATCTGTAAGGAGTCGTAAACAACCATATGGCAAACCAAGCACGGTTCTGTCTCTTGGTGTGTGTGCAGCTGGTGGGGGTACATGGCAAAAAGGTTAATGTGGGTAACATACTGATTGTGGGAAAAACTTCTGGGGATGTTTCACATATTTTTCTAAAAACTAAATTGGCAAAAAAAATTCTGGTCTTTTCACTACTAACACTAGTTCTGTGAATGTGTTCTTTTTCAGAAATAGCAATCATATAATTTGCAACGTTTCTCTCACAACTTCTCAAAATGTGTGAATCAAAATCTACTGCAGAGCAAAGTTGCATACTTTTTTCTTCAGAAACTATAGGTAATCATGCAAAAAACTATTAAAGGCAAGCACAGTACCCAGAGTTCATGTGAAGGGTGCTTCGACATGAGAATAGGACTTTTGCAAATATGGTTTACACAGAGCAAGAATTGTTGCCACTTAATTGGTGGTGGCTGGAACATTTTGAGAGCCTTAAACGAAAAATACGTTTTCCATAAAGAATAAAATCGGACTGTGCAAGCAGATATTCCGGTTTCAATCTGAAAGTTAATAATTTGCATAACTCCAATTTGTGATTTAGCTAAGGAACCTGTAATAATAGTTGCGACAGACCTGGGATACCAGACACTCCGGCCATGGTCACGAGAACAAGTAAGTCTAATTCCCAACTAAACAACAGCATTGTTTAACAACTGCTAGCAGAAAGTATGACTAACATGAGCAAACGCTGCTCATCAGCAATATTTTCTAACCTTAGTTCTGAAGATACCAAGGTAAGCACAATAACTTTCACACACAACCTTCAGCTCTGCCCAAATTACCCCAACCGCTGCCTCAGCCAATGCGGGGTCCAAAATAGGCCTTTTCGGCTCTGAGCACTGCAAGAAGGCCACTACTTCATTTGTAAAACAATATGTGCCGTGGCCCAAAGTTTTTCTCAGAAGCCTGCAGCCAGAGCCACGAATATCGTGTGTGCCGAATACCAAGGATGTGTAGGCTGGATTCCACTTCATGCCTCTTTTAGCCACCAACAGACATCACCTGTCCCAATATCTCACTCTAGCAAGTCCTTTTCCATGCCTATTTTCTCTCTTCGTCACTGGTTTTCCATCTTTCTCTTCCTCTTTCATGCCCCCTTTTGTGTTTTGCTCTTTCTTGCTCTGGGCGATTGTCTGATGAGGAAGAACAAGTGTGGGTTCCAAAAATAAGTGATGGTGGGCCACACCACAACCACACCTTTCTCTCTTTTCGTCTGGATCAAATTATGATGAAAAATAAGTCCTGGTCCCCAACTGGTGCCCATTACCTGCAAACACCTACACAAATTAAGCACTGGACCTAAGGTTCTGAAACGATGGCTGAGTAGCTGCCTGGCTAGTTCTTGCTCCTGTGAGTAGTGTAAGCAACTCTATTGCTCGGTGAGCTTTGCTCATGCTCCGCAACGCCCTATTCCTATCTGGACTGCCAGTCCTATCAACTGTTCCATCAAGGTCTCTCATGTAGCCGTAAGGTATTGTCAGTGCAGTGTAGACTGACTGAGGGCCCATGCCTTTATAAGCAGCATGCCTCAGTGCTCATAACATTGTGCCAATGTGTTGAGAACCACATTTAAATCTAGTTCAATTATTACCATTGGCAGTTAGCAGAATGGGTCTAGAAATGCAACATTTGCCACACATTTCCCCAAGAATTCCATGAGGAAGAACACAAAACTCTGTGTATAACTGCATTTATATTTTATTCGGTTTTCATTAATTTTACCGATGCATGACATTTCCTGAAAATTCCTATTGTTGTTGGCTAACTTTGCTTCAACACGCACTATTTCTACAAGGTACCACAAATAATTGTGATGGTAGATTAATGCTTAAAACAAATATCAAACATATTTGAATCTTTAGCATCTGAACATACTGTAACATTTATAATGGATTTTTTCGGGATGGGGTGGGGGGTGAGACGATCTAATCTCAAGAAAACTATGTTTTTATACTTTCGTCGACAGTTTTTTTCATCAGAATTCAAACCTTGTAAATCAACTTGAAGGATGCTCATACGTGTGGAGGGTTCGGTTGTCCTGCAGTCCTTCAGTTTAATAGTGCTGTTCATCGTGGCTGCACTGCTACAGCCTTTACCACCTTATTTATCCACTTGACGAAGGCCAGGGCATCAGAGATGAGTGGACTCGGCAACAGTGAACCCCATTGCCTGATTTTTGAAAGAATAAAAGCCAGGCCTCAAAGATCTACTCAGAAGCCCGCAGCCAGCATCATCGCAACCTGAATATCAAAAGTGCGTAGACTTGACTCCCGCTCTTGCCTCTTTCATCCACCACCAGTCACTCCCTGCCCCATTATATCACTCTGGCAGGTTCTTTTTCATCTCCGATGCGACCATTTCTTGTGACTGTTTTTCCATCTCTCCCTCCCTCCCTCCCCCTTCTTTCATCCTTTTGTGTTTTTCTCTCGCTTTCTCAAAGTCAGATAAGTAAAAATAAGTGTTGGTCCCAAAAAATAAGTACTAGTGGTGTTAAAATATGCAATGCATTGGCGAAAAGTCCCTCAGTTTGTGTCAAGCCCACTGACTATATGAATGGCACTGTTCGGACCCTTCAGCATTGCTGAAGCAGGAGTCAGCAGGGAGTCTTCAGTGTCCCATAATATTTACGACATCAATGTATATCCTAACAAAAACTCCACATAAATAATATAAATCATTTTGACAGTTATGACTTAACCCATTGGTTCTGTTAATTCAGTCCATCATCTAACCAAACAACTCAACAGCTAAACAGCCTGGAATCTTCAATTTAGTGCTTTGCTGCTCCAGTTGGGTGTGAGTGGTGTATAATTGATTGCACAGAACATATCATTCCTCATTGCTCCCTCTGTCTCTCGAACATGCCGCACAAGGCGCCTTGCATCCTGGGAGCTCTCATCCAGATCCCTGACACTCTTTCACAGACATTCAATCGTCAGGATGAATCAAAGTAGCCCCTCTTGTACTAGAGGTCAGGGGCCTGTCTGCGGAGTCTCCGCTGATGGTAACCCAGAGGTTTCCTCAACTCACAATTGAGTGGTGGGGGACCACTGGTATGGCAGTACTGGAGGACCCTCCGCCAGAACCCAAATGAGACCCAAAACCTTGAAGACCACATCCAAAATCTAGCAAAAAGTTTTAATTTTCTAACTCAGATTTCACTGAAACTGCAAACTGCTTCTACCATCTGCTGACCTAAAACCTACTTGTAGCCTCCACCCTCACCTGCAGCAGTGCCCTCTTCAGCAGTCTTCCAAAGATCTTCGAAGGCTTTCCTACACGCTGCGGCTCGGCAATTCTCCAGTCCCTGTAAATACCACCATATCACCCCGTCCGCTCATTATTAAAATTGTTCCCACTTAAAGTACAAGGCATCTATAAAATGTTCAGAAAACACTGCAAAGTATCTTTCGTAGAAGCGGACAGCATTCTGGGTGTCCCATATGATCAGAAACAAAGGAATCCATTGCCTGCACTTTTAGAGATTCTGGAATGTTCTTTCAATTTTTGAGCTTTCTCAGGCCAAGCACTTAGGAACTGAAACTATTCACCCCTTCAACCAGCCAATTTAAATCCTTCAACCAAAATAAGTGATCCCTCGAAATACACCGACTCGAGAACCAGCTTCATCTCTTGGCTTATTATTCCCTCTTTCTCTACTCTAAAGAGATGTGAAAAATTGATATTCTTCTGTTAATATGACCATGTTGATCATGAAGGATTTATTCTGACAATTGTATCTGCATGGCTGTCTAGATGCATGTTATATAAATCAAAACCCGAATGATCTATCCAGAAAATATTCTCTTCAATGCAAACACTTGCAATGCCATTAAAACATTCATGCAACAAATAATTTTTGAATATGTTAATCAATGAACCTGTAAGCTGGTTGTCTTGTGCTGCTGTCTGCAATACCTATTGTTAACAATTCTTGAAAGTACAAAGACTGCGTTTGACTCCACCCTGAGGAGCATTTCTTTTTTTCATTTATTGACTGATGTATCATTCCGCCTTCTATTGAGTGCTTACATTGACATGTATAAGGGACTAGTTTATATCACAAAAGTGAGCGGAATCGTCACAAGTTCTATTTTCTTAATCTCATCCATGCATTGCATACCGAAAACAATCCTTGTTATATTTATTCACTGCAGCAGGCCGTTTTCAATGTTTTAGTAAGACTTTGTGTGTGAGTCACTCACACATACACATAAAGGAAGACAAGCGAGCTGCTTAAATCAAAACAAGCATTGTCAAAGTCAAATGATCTGCCTTTAATGTGGCAACGTTTGGAAATACAGGCAGGCACAAATTGAGTTTGCGTGCACTAGAACATTAGCACCAGAACTATCGGGGTTGCCAATGCATGTGTTGTGTAATCTATCACCGTGCTCCCAGCACTTTGTATTGTGGTAACAGATCCTTTGTTGATGTCCAAGAGATTCCCAGATGACAGGCCGAGCTGCTGCTCTCGATTAAAGGAGCGATTGCTTTATCTTGGCACTCAGACATCATGATGAAATGCTAACTTTTGGCAGCCTTACCACATCATATGAACTTGTATAATAAATGTTTACTAGTGTCCTTATTTTGAATGCCAACAGACAGCAGCAAACCTCAGCATTGGGTGGCAGCCAAAATAACTGCCAAGGCCCGCAACCAGCACTATCGAATGTCGGGCTGGGTAGTCCTGGTTCCACCTCAAGCGTCTTTCATTCACCAACATACACTTCACCTTCATTTATGTTATTCCTGTAGGTTTTTTTTATCCCCTTTCTCCCTTTGCCTCGTTTTTTTGCTTTTTCCTTCTGTCCCACTTTTGCGTTTTTCTCTCTCTTGCTCTGGGTTTCAGGAGAAAAAATAGTGAGTGACAGTGGCCCCCATCGGCAACCATTGGAATCAGATTGAGCAATGACCTTGTGTGCGGTGGAGTTTTAGCATTTTTCAAAGTGTTGCACATTAACGGCAGGGTCACCAGAATTATGCAGCACGGGAAGACTAAATTGTTCAGCAGGGGATGACTAAATTAAGCAGCAAAAAAAGGCAAATTATGTGGCGTAATGTGGCATGTTTTGTGATAGTATTAAATTCGTTATTTTGTCATTTTTATACGCTAACACTACCTGGACAATTGTTTCACCTCCTTGGTACCAGTTTAACACACAGCAATAAGCAACTGAAAAGTGAAGAGTCAACATTTCTGAAGGATCCTCCGCTGCACTGCAACACATATTGCAGTGTTTTTAATAACTTTTAATTTGTTTGAGGTAGAATTTTTTTTAAATTTTGTTAAAATATGTAAATTATGCAGCAAATGATAGATTAAGTGGCAAACACGACAAATTCATAACTATTATGTATCCTTGCTTAGAGTCATCCAAAACTCATTTTACTCCCATGATCTCGTTAATACATTTTTGGAGACTATTTCCTTCTCTATCTCTCCTTTACTCATCCCAAACCTCCTCCTACTACTATGGTCTCCCAATAAGTTCTTTCTAGACTCTTCCCTTTTCTATCCATCTACTATCCTTTTCAATCCAACAGACTTGCATGTCCACTGCTCAAAGTAACTCATATTTTCCTATACTAACTCGCCACTTATCCTTTTTGGGTTTGGGAGTAGCTTGCTACTTGCAGAAAAGTGCTTTGACCCCTCGTCAAAGGGGTAGTAAGCGCTTTATAAATACAATTCCAATATAGAAATGCCACTGCCGCTGAATTCCAGAATTTCAGTGGTCCAGATGAAAGGCTAATAGTGTCAGTCAAGGACAGTTCCATTTTTAGGCACCTAACATGACTCCTTGTGGAAGTCATCAAACGGGTTCGTGATGGTAGTGCTTTGACAAAAAAAAAAGAGGCAACTGATTAGAGTAGCCCATTTTGTTGAATGCTTCCACAGAAAATCAAATACCAGCAAAATGGACGCAGTGATCATTCTTGGCAACATATTTGTGTTTATTTATTTTGTGTTTAAAGCTTATAGTAAAGCAACGCCAGAGTTAAGTAGCTTCAAGGTGCCAGCAAACAAAATAATACAATCCCATCAAACAGTTAGAATGAAGAGCACCATAAAAATAGACATGAACACAAAAAATCATTAAAATAATTCATCAGGTAGAGGTTTTCCAAACGAGTAATGATGGGGTACTCACTTATCCCAAAACACTAGCCTAAATTTTTCATGCATATCTGTGATGCTATAGCCTCTGCTTGTCACTGTAATATGCATTTATATATTTTTGCAAAAGTTGAAATAAATTCTACCATTCAAGATACAACATTGTCAGAGAAGAAAGACTGCCTGTTACTTGCCCTGAAGAAAGAAAAAGGACTTCCACCTAGAACCAGAATAAACATAGAAAAATACCCACTTATGTGTGTGACTGTCTTTTTTTTAAACCTCAGTTTTATTGATTTTATACCAAAAAATGAAAACAAAGAACAAATGTACAGCATACGTAGGTAGCATAATATTATCTGATGCAATATGAATCAAAAGTAGGGCAGACCAGATCACGGTTCATGGTAACGTTATTTGGGTTGCAGGTCTTGTGAACTGTCCCACCATCGACCCCCCAACATGTGGAATTTGTCAGCACCCCTTGATTTAAAAAACAGTCTTCAGCCTTGGCACACCAGCCAATGTCCCTTGCCCATTCCCCAACTAATGGGACATTGTCTGAACGCCAGTCTCTGACAATGCCACAGCTATCTAGTGTGACTGCCTTTTTAATCGCTTATTCCAAGAGAGGATTTTAAAAGCAGCTTATTTCTTGGTGTGAGATGGCCTCACACAGTGGGCTTGTCCCTAAGAACTATGTAATATGTTGATGGCTGCAAATTAACTTGTGCGAGGTGGCTCAAGTGATTCGAGAGCCATGTCGCCGAGACTTGGTACAGGGATGAGATTTGATGTGATGTGCACAGGCACTGGCATATGGAACAAGCACAGACACACAATCTTGCTGCACAAACTTCAATAAGCCAAGGACGGCTGGGAGCGCCAGAACTGGACTTGTCCTAGTTGGTGCTCAGCTTCGTTTTATAACAGGCGGCTTGTGAGCCTTAACAATTCCAAGGTACATGCATGACCTGGTGAAGGCTGCATTCGGATCCAGCACAGATATTAGCAAAATACCATTGACACAACCACTTCACCATGTTAATGGACATGGCCATGTACTGCTGGTACAGGGCAATACTCCACACAGCTACAAACATAGCATACACACTCGACTTACTATTATGGAGTTTACCGAGCTTTGAGGTGGTAGCCAAACAAAACAACAGTATGGACAAGGGCTGGCATTCCAACGTTGGGAAACCTATTCGATGGCGGCACGCACACTACGAAAACGCCAGAGTTTACAAGAAACATTTCATATTACATCTGGACAATTTTTGGAGTTGGGTTCATTGTTCAGACTTTATCAAGCCATTTGGGATAGTGGAAGGGAACCCCTGCAGACACTTTCTATGATGGCAGTGTTGCTAGAATCCAGAAAAGGTGGGACAGCAGCGTCACAGATGTATTCAATTTGATTTTAACATGAACAACTTGGAAAAACTGCGAGTGGTTTGGGGCGAGGCCAGTGAGAAATACGGTATCAAGAATCACAAGGTTAAAATTGTTCCAGCATAGTATTCTCCATTATAACTACCCAACACCCAGCCATGTTCGTAAAATATTCACAACTGTACCTCACACATGCCTAATGTACCAAGAGGAAGGTGTTCACTTCATGCATATGATGATGAACCCCATATCGCAGCCTCATTTGCTGTTAAAATTGATGAGGCAAGATTCGCCAAAGTCCTTTCATTAATAAATAGGATAGCAGATTTTAGTACTCAGTAGCTTGCACAGAAAATCCACAATCCAATTTTTAAAAGAACAAGTGTTTAAAAAACTCTTGATCATCTTTTAGAGGAGAATCTTCAAATTATCAGGTACATGAGTGAATTGTTTTTACCCTGCGCCCTGTTTTGATGTCCTGCTCTTGACTAAAGTTTAGAGATCACACAAACCTCTTCTGTTGGGGCAATGTACTTCCCATCCTCTGACTTTGACAGACTGTTCCAATATCCATTGTTTGCGTCACTTAACAGATATGCAGTCGCCATGCTGAACTGTTCATAATATTATTAGTAATAATCAGGACGGTGGTGGGAGCCCCAAAACAAGCAAGATTAGGGATCCAAACGCAAAACACATTGAGGATGGTGGCTCCATGCCAACCTGCAGTCAAAGATGGAAGTTTTCCTACTGGGGATTTTCCATGGATCCTGGACTTCTGCCGCATCAAGCTCTAAAAGTAGCAGGAATGACAAAGCCAGCAGCTCTGTAATTATAAGGATCATTTACACTTTTCCCTAACACACTTTTTGCTGAATTTAGATGTTTTGCTTTCAGTTTCAAATGAATATTTGATGTAAAAAGTACACAGAGCACTTGTTGGCAATTTACCGTTACAACTCTAAACAATCCCCGCTTGGTGCAAATGGAAAAATGTATCTTGAGAATAGGAAGTGCAAATGCACAAACACTGTCAAACTGAATAGGGTGAGTGGAAAATAACTCGCTTAACAAACAATCTCCCTCTCTAATTGGATGAGTCTTTGGATGCCCAAATACCCTAACAATTTCCTTGGCTGACTGACCCTCACCCCATCAGTTTAATCATCTTCATGGTTCTATTACCAGAAATGACACACAATATCATGAACAGTTACTCATTGGAAAAGCTAATTTAATATGCCTTTAGAAACCGCTTCTGTGGAAGAATTTTCAGAGCCCCAAGGCAAAAGAACATTGGCCCTTATTGTGGCATGGTATCTAGGAATGTCATTGGATGTAGAACCTTGGCATGGTGGAATGTAGGATGTTAGTGGGAATGTGAAATGTTCTGAGAGAAATGAAGTGACAGAGATGAAAAGATTCAGGCATAACAAATGCTCCCTATATCACCCTGAGGCCAGTGGTATGGCTGAACATTTCACCGGGATTATTAAATAAACCATTCAAATCGCTAAGGAGAACGGAAATGTTTGGCAAGAGGATTCTTATCGAAGAGTTCAGGTGTACAGGCTTACCCCACCACCAAGAAAACACCTTTTTAGTTGGTAGAGGAAGGAGAGCAAATTCACTTCTCACACCCGCTTGGGTGAATGGTATAGTGATGAGTGAGGATGAAGGAAAAGATGAATGAAGGAAAAGAGAAGTGAAAAAGAATATGATGAGAAAATTGTTTTATGCAAAGAGCAGTGTTAAAGTAAGAAGAGTGTTGGTGGGTGATTTGAGCAAAATAACAAAACCTGTTTCTACTAAACAAGTATAGAAGTTCTAGGAACCAATAAAAGTTGTTAAGCTTTTAAGGAATGCAGTGAAAACCCAAGACTCAAAAGTGTAGAACTTAAATAGGGTTGTGTTGTTTAAACGAGGAGAAGGTTGGCCTGTGAATGGAATTGTCAAAGAAAGGAATGAGGAAGGAAAGATAATGACTTACCCTATAAATGGGACTCAAGCGCCTCAAAGAATGAATACTAGAAGAGTGACAGAGTGAAAAAGTGTCTCCAACATTTAGAGGATTATGTGACGCGAATAGTGGTCACGAAGAATTCTCATATGTAGACGGATTGAGGAGCATCTGATTTTGTAAAGCTTATTTGTTGCTAATATGCAGAGTGTTTTGATTTCGGAAATGCATTTGTTCAATGTATTCCGTTTATGTGACAAGGTAATTTTCTATATATTACAGTGCATTTTGTTTTGGGTAATGTACAGAGGAAGATGTTGTGGTATCTAGGAATTTCATTGGATGTTGAATGTGAAATGTGTAATGTTAGAGAAAGAGTCGGGGAGAGCACAATGGTTAGACTGATGGGGCATTTGTTCCTTCCTACAATAAACCTACTTAGGATAACTTTATGCGCTTCTTCTCCATTTAATTTACGAGCTGTGAAAGTCATAGGCGCTCTCCTGGTCTGTAGCATTCAGGCCATTCTGGGGCATTTTGTTGCAATATGGTGCTGTCTAGTGGCTTCTGAGTGTGGTAGCTGCTTACAGAAGCCTTACTGCAGCGCTAAAAAGCAAATGAGACCAGGGCCGGCTTTAGCACTGATGGCGTCCGGTGAGACGATCTTGTTTTGGCGCCCACCATTAATCCCTACTCCACACATTTCCTCACTACCACCCTCCCATATCTCTCCTTAGCCCCTCTCACATACTTAAAACAAGCATTTACAATGCAATAGGTCTCGCATTTGCGAAAGATTGAGCTATTGGCATTGTAAATGACAATGCCTTTTATTTATGTGTTGGTTTTCAAAACAGATAAATAAAAGGCATTGTCATTTACAATGCCAATAGCTTAAACTCTCGCAAATGCGAGACCTATTGCTTTGCAAATGCGTGTTTCTTCTGCAATGTACTTTCCTGCTGCCCAGTGGCGTAGGTAGGGGAGGACTGGGGGCAGCCTTTGTGGTGCTGCCAGGCCTGGTTGGTAGTGAGACAGTGTTAAGACTGCGTCATGTTATGTTGTGTGCAATCGAAATTCATTATTGTTACATTTGGCAGTGGGTTGTTCCTTTATGCTCCTTTCACGGATGGTCGCTTGCATCGCTCTGAAGTGGAGGAGTGAATTGCTGAGTGTGCAATATCTGCCCACTTCAGTAATTCTGGGGGGCTTACTAAGTGCAGACCTACAGCAACGCAAACCTCAAGTAACTGTGGGGCACTTGTATGGTGCAAAGGTGCACTGAACGCATCCACCATCGACCTCTTATTCACTCTAGCACGTTCAGCACACAGCGATCCCTCTAGGCTCTCTAGAATGGATTTTGAGAGAGCAAGCATTGGTAGATGTTAGAATTCTGGAAATTTTATTTTATAAAATGTTTAACCAGTTAAAAACACTGGCCTTCGCAGCCAGCATCCTGTACAGCTTTAATTAACATCAGCATGCAGCCTCACAAGTCACATCGAATACTGTGGCAGTCCTTTGTTTTCGGTATTTTAATTGCATTCATCTACTTTGTTTGTATAATGCCATTTACAACACCTAATCTGTTTTTAAGCAACATTTTGTTTTAGAAAACAAGTATTGCATAAAAGAGTAAATGCTGAATAGTGTCAGTAGTCTTAAGTTTTAATTGACGAATGTCTTCCATATATAGAGTGAATGAACTCTCTGAATCTTGATTAATTCTTTTACTCGTGTGACATGCAGTTTGTATTTGCGATTAAACATGAAGAAGCAAGCTGTTCATCAGGGAAGCTTGTGCCAGTGTGAAACACAAGTCAGCACTGCTCCATGACTTCTGTCTTCAGTGTCTTCAAATTGGATACAAAACCACCTTTCGTTGTAAAACGCCATTGTCTGAAAGTGCCCGTTTGGTTCTTTGATAAGAGCAGTAGTAGGAGAATACCGGGGCTGTTAAAATTTGGCGGATTCAGTACATCTTATTAACAAGCTGTCTCCGCGTGCACATCTCCTGTCCGCGCAGGCACAGCGAGCAGGAGACAGGGAGGGACAGGAGATGTGCACGCGTACACATGATCCGTATGGGACAGGAGATGTGCACGCGTACACAGGACCCGTACGCGCGCACATCTCCTGTACGTATGCGTGCACATCTCCTGTCCCCCTTCGGCCACCAAACCGACGACAATAGGTCTCGCCAAGGCGAGCAGCACATGCGCTGCGTCGCTAGGCGAGACCTAAAAATGTATAGCGCTACTCCTACCAGTGTAGAATATCAGAGCACTTTACATCACACACACAGAGACAGTGAATCAAATGTGTAAATCAGTGCATAGGAAATGTTACATAGGACAATAAGGATTACAAGGTGTAGAAATCGCCTCATACAGAGACAGTGAATCATACATGTGTAAATCAGTGCATAGGAAATGTTACTTAGGAAAATAAGGATTACAAGGTGTGGAAATCACACGTCATCCATACTAATGGGCAGTATATTTTAAGTGTCTTTGGTCTGGAAAAGTACACACTTAGGATTTAAAATGTGCCAGAGTTGTTGAGGTTGACTTGACTAATAATATATTTTTACCCAAACAAATCCTTCTTACCAACATTAGGATAACAAAAGACAGGGGAAAAAACCATACGCTAACCTGTCCCATGCAGTTTGCATGCAGCTCGTTGATGGCATTACGTAGTTGACTGAGCTATATTAGGATTGTAACTTATAAACTATAAGTAACGAAAGGATCTCTGTGACAGAAGCAGCAACCCACTGAGCTTCCTACATAAAATACAGTTATATGAACTGCATGGCATACATTCTTTGCAACAGACATACCTCATGATGAGCCAAAACTGACATTAATCAAAACTCCATCTCCAGCACAAACATTAATCACTAGAGCTATCTTGACATTCTTTTATGACTGAAAACTGCTGTACACACAAGGAACTCTGCAGCAGGTGCTTTCAAACCCATAAGTTATTTCTGAGCATGCACCACCCCAAAGCCGGCCCTGAATGAGACTAATAGGATCAAATGGAAAGTGCATGTAAAGTTTTGGGATGATCCGTCAAGCAGTGGCTGAGAAACAAGGGGGCCCCAAAACGCAAAATCCCCATGTAATTTCCATAGACTTCTTTAAGAAGGGACCCATCAAATTTGGCAGGAAGCTAAATCTTAGTCCTAAGATTGTGCTTTTTGTGATTTGGTGTAAATCCGTTCCGTAGTTCTTTTTTTTTTAGAAATTAAGGGTCAGAAATATTGGTATAGCTGGATGGTTGGGTCCGCCAGAGGCTCAAGAGACTCTTGTGGGAGCGCCTATTCTAATATAGAGCATTCTGATTGGCCCTGGGAGTTGTTTTCTGTCTTGGGCCAATTTGCTCCTGTGGGTGTTAGACTCCCACGAGAGTGAGCACTCGGATTGGCTGCCAGCAACATCAGAAAAATGTTGCTGGCAGCCATTACAGGACTTGGGGACTTTTTGTTTTTTCTTCAGAGTTTTATATAGCGCAAACTTGACCCGAAGGTATCAGGTATCAGAGCGCTTTACATGAGCACCAGTTGCATTACACAAGGACACATTCATTTTAATTAGGCACGGGGAGATTAAGTGATTTGCCCAAAATCACAGTATGTTGAGCGTCATTGCCGAGACTCGAACCGATTCCCCAGATTTGAGGTCGACCGCCCTAGCCGTTAGACCACATTCTCTCCCCGACTTAGTCGACTATTCTAAAATTTAAAAAAAGAAATAACATAATGGGGCAGTGTAGGGATACCCTGCCCCCCTCCCCCAAAGCCCAATGAGGGGGACCCAGAGGGACCCACCAGGGCAAAAAATGAATAAAAAAGGATTTTTTTGCTGCACTCCCACAGGACTCCCACTGGATCAGAAAACAAAATGGTGTACCAGGGCTACATTGTTTAATTAAGGAGAGGGGGACGTGCAGCTCCCCTCCCTGAGCCATTATATGCCCCTGGGAGCCCACCCTAGGACCGCATTGCATAAGGGGAGGGGGCACGTGGCTCCCCCTTCTGAGCCATTATATGCTCTGGAGAGCCCACCCCAGGGCCAAAATATGCACAAAAGGGGAGGGGCCCAGCTGGGGCCGCAGGGGCCCTGGGGCACTGCCCGCACCCCCCAAACATTGTGTGTGGTGGGTGCCCTGAATAGGCACTAGGGAACCCAACTATTTTAAACTCAGGCCCTGGGGGCTCTGCCCCCTCCCTTTTAAAACAAACTGCAGCCCGGGGGTCCCCAGGACCTTCTTCAGGTTCGGGTAGCCACATGGCCCTCTCCCTTTTAAAAAGAAAAACAACACCTAAAAGGTCCACTCATTTGGCCCTGCCCCTTCCACGCTAGTATTATGCAATGGTGTTCCCACCATTTTCCAGGCTGATGAACAGTGTATTTTCTCTACAATTCCACACTGAAATCCTTGATGGAGGTGAACGCATTGTTGATTTATTGGTGTGCAATCTCTTATGAAGTGACTGTCCAAGATGAGTGGGTTCTTTCTGGTTATCTCTTGGTCTGAGAGCAGAGTCTCCGGTCTCCCTTTTAATTGCTGATGTGCATGCCAATGTGGCAAATCACCTACAAGCTTTGCTCATATGGCCCTACCATTGCTTTCACGTTAGTACTAAGCAACGGTGCTGGCTCTGGGTGGGTTGGCCACAGTTGCCAACCGCCTGCTGTGCATGACCATAGGCTGTGCACAGCGAGGGGTTGCCCACAGGGCGTGGGACTTGAGCCATGCATGGCAGGGGGTTTGCTTTACGTATGGTAATAAAATATTACTTTATGTTTTGAGTGGCTAATTTACAGCACTATTTTGTATATATGTCAGTTGTCCCTAAGATGGGCCACCAGAGCCCAGGAGGGAGGGTGCATTATATTAAAGGTTTGGACATATAAGTGCAAGCTTATATGTCCCTATAGTAGTATCTCTCAATTATGGACAACTATAAATCGTCAGGGGGCCCAGGATAACATGCCTGTCACCTCCCTGCCTGACATGATTGCTAGTAAATTGCCACATCAAGACAGTAAGCTTCAAAGCTTCCACAGCCTCTGATATGCAACCAGGCTGCCTCCGAAAGAAGGAACCAGCCAAAGCCCTGCCCCCAGGCACATTTGCACCCTGGAAGGCAGGAAAAAATAGTTAGTCAAGAGGCGTGCACCCCCAGAGGCTTTTCACAGCCCTAGCCGAGGATGTGTTCTGCCATTTTTAAAAGTGGCAGAGTAGACGGTTCTGGGTAGGAAAGATGGCACACACCCCTGGATGTGGTCACCTCAGGGGAGGATAAGCCACTGGGGCTAGTAGCCCATTGGCTACTTACAACCACACCCCTAATGCCCCTAAATCTAGGATTTAAGGGGCACAGCTGGCACTAGAACCTCAGATCTGCTTCAACTGCAACCAAGGGCAAATAACAGACCCGAGTCTGCGACTTCAGGAGCTGCACAAAGCAAAGGCACAATACCCTCATGTGAGGCAATCATCCTGCAACTGCACAATTGTGCCTTGTCCTGGACCAGAGACCAGTTCCAAAGAAAGAAGACTCACTCTGCAACCAAAGGCAACTCCACAATGCCCTTGGACTAGAGGTACTAGCCCCCTGCAGCCCGCAGATAAAGCATATTCCCAGAACCAAAGAATCACTGGCCATCGTGCCCACTGAGGGATTACCCAAAAGTAAATGGTCTAGTGCATTGTGGGGAATGTTGTCCTGACCTCCAATAAGTTTCCGGTGGTTGTGTTTGCTACTGCCAAAGCTTGCTGGTGGCCAGTCGGGCTACCACTACCTTCCTTTGATGCTGGACTTTGAGGGAAACCCTCAGCATCCTCAACCAGCCACCGCAGTTGAGGTTTTGCATCCCTTTCCTCACCCGTACTGTCCAAGCAGCAAAATCAACATCCACGGCTCCCATGCTTAGCACCAGGGATGTCATGGACAACTCGGCCCGACTAGCCAGGTAAAATGTGACGGACTGTTGGAGCCTGATCCTGGGACACACATCACCTTACCCCCACCCGTGGTTTCCACTGGACTCGACCCTCGACCTGCAAGTGATTGAGTGCCACTAGTGTGTTTTCCCATTGACTGTAACTTTATCGTTTTGCAAGAGCTAAATGCACTCATTTATTTTCCCCTAAAAAGTCATAACTCCGGTTATACTCATCCGATTGTCTTTGTTTTGGTGTCGAAAATTGTATAAAAATCTGCTCTAGTTTTACAAAGTGGTATCAGAATTCATTTGAGTCATGTCAATTACTTATTGTCCATGTTGTTACTCTGAAATGCTTAAGACATGTTCTTCTAGTAAAGCCTGACCGCTCTATGCCACACTAACAGGACTGAGCTAGGGATTTATTAGTGGGAATCCCAAGGACCTATTTGGGGTAACATGAAGGTATTACATAGTGAAGTATAACATACATACATATATATATATATACACACACATACACATATATAAACACACATATACACATATATATATACATATATACATATAAGCGGACTGCCAGTTTAATGTCGAAGGGGTTACAATTGTAGCAAGAAAACCGCAATTAAGTTTCAACGAAGAAACGCGCAGTGAAAAGGCTAACTAAATAGTTTGTAACCTAACTACGGCGTAGTTTGCAACTGAAGTGAACTGAATAAAGTTTATGTAGTACAATTGGGAAATCAGAAAAGCGAGATAATGGAAAAGAGAGAAGCTAAAAGAAATGAATTATTACCAATGATGTTTGAGAAAGGCAATGTGGAAAAAGAAATGAGCTCCATGACCGAAGCAGCAAAAACAGATACCAAAAGTAAATTAAGAACTTGGGAGAAATTGAGTCGAAAAGAAATAAATAAATCATGGGAACTCATCACTTTGAAAAAATATCTAGAAGTACAACGAGTACCAAGGGGATTACGAATAATGTTAATGCCAAATCATCAGGACACATCTAATGAATTATTACAAGAATGGGGTGAATTTATATTAAAGTCCTCATTAGGTCTCATTGAGATATTAGTTAAACATATTGAAATTGGATTGGAGAAGATCAAAGAGCAGCTACATGAAACGGAGCGAGAAATATCACAACTAAAAATGACAACAGAAATGACCAAATTTAAGGAAGAGTTGGAAATCCAAATCGAAAAACATGAAGATATTGTGAGAGAACGTAAACATACCAAATTTATACGGGACTCAGTTGATTATTTGGAAGGGCGCATTTTCACGTATGCGAGGAAATTCGATGCACTTAAACAGCAAGTGACATTGAACAGTACAGCAAGCATCTCAAGCAGCGCCTCCTCTTTGGCATCCACGGACCTGAGTGAAGGAGAACACGGGGTGTCATCTGATATGGGAAAATTATCTTTTTTAGGGGACATGCGCCTAGTGCTACAACAGAGACAGTGGGAGCAAAATCGAACCACACAACAACAAAGGGGAAGAGGAAACCAATGGGCCCCCCCAAGAAACAGAAGAGAAGGGGAAAGAGGCGGAAGCGAAAGTATAGAGAAAATTGGAACCGAGACACGGAGTATGCGCCAGAGGAGGAACAAATAATGGATGAATTACAAATAGTAAATTTATCAAAGAGACTCATAACTGAAACGGAAACATCATTACTAAAAAGAGGTATAAATTTCTGTCCAATAAAGAAAATGAATTTGGCGCAAGTAAGGATAGACCTATACTTGTATGTCCGTAAGATCAAATTGGCAAAGTTCTTCGAGGAAAATCAGGGAAAGCAGAGAACAGAAAATAACAGAAGAACCAACAACTACCTTATTGGTCAAAGACACGGAAGACTTCTTAACATTAGTAAATTTAGACACAGAGGAAGATGATGAAATCTCGCTGGGAATGGCATGCACACAAACAGGAGCAGGCTTAAGTGGCAAAAAATCAAAATCCAAGTTCTATCCCCAACTAACACCAGGGAATAAAGTGGACCTATTTCAAGATGCTGTCATCCAAGATCTTTATAAACTGAAAAGCTCCAAGTACAATGACAATTTAACAAAGAAAGAAAGGGAAGCGTTGTTGAAATTAACATCAGATGACCAGATCGAAATAAAAATAGCCGATAAAGGCGGCAACATAGTGATTTGGGACCGAGCAGCATATGTCGTGGAGGCACATCGCCAGCTAAGAGAGACCAAATACTATGAAAAATTGAAAACAAATCCAACCATGGATATCAAAAGGAATCTGGATGAAAAACTTCTGGAATGGATGTCCAACAATTTAATTGATGAGGAAGAACGGAAATATTTAACGGTAACTTACCCAGTGACAGCTACGATTTATTTTCTACCTAAGCTACATAAGGACCAACAAAAGCCACCTGTTCGTCCAATTTTATCTGCCAAGGGATCGTTACTGGAGCCAATTGCAAATTATATAGATCATTTTTTAAAGCCTTATGTGGTCCAACTGAGCTCCTACATACAGGACACCAGTGATTTATTGAGACAACTTCAAAATACACCATGGCAAGAAACTTATCAGCTGATAACGATGGATGTCATATCCCTATATACTAATATAGGGAATGATATGGATCTAAAAGCATGCAACTTTTTCTTACAGGAGAGAAATATACAAAATGGGGACCACAATCAGATGCTCCTAGACATGATCTCAACTTGCCTGACCAAAAATATCTTCTTATTTGGAGAAGAAGTGTATCGCCAAAACAACAGGACTGCAATGGGATTCTCCTTTAGTCCCAGCTATGCCTGCCTAGCAATGGGATGGTGGGAGAAAGAAGTAGCATGGAATACAGGAAATGATCATACAATGAACAAAATTGTCAGCTGGATAAGATACAGTGATGATTTACTCATCATCTGGGATGGCACCACGTCGGAATTTCAGGAATACTTTGAAATTATCAACAATAATATTATAGATCTGAAATTTGCTTATGAGATAAGTAATCTACGAGTAGTATTCCTGGATACAGAGATCTACATCAAGGATAACCAAATCCATACGACGCTACATAGGAAGAACACAGCAACTAATGCCACCCTAGAAGCAACCAGTTTCCATCAACAATCACTCATCTCCAGCATCCCATATGGGGAATTCCTCAGAATTCGAAGAATCTGTAGTGAGGAAGAGGAATGGCAGAAACATAGCGCAGCAACATCAGAAAGATTCAAAAGAAGAAAATATAATACAGGCATGATCAAAATTTTTGGGAAAAGAACAAATGAAAAATCACGAGAAGAATGTCTAGTGCAAAGACAAAGAGAAGAAGGATGATCCTGAGCCGATTAGGTTAATAACGGATTACTCACAGGAAAGTATACAAATCACCAAAATTCTGAGAAGAAATTGGAAAATTTTACAACTAGACAGCACAGTGAGCAAAATAGTGGGGAAACATCCAACAATAACCTATCGGAGAGCAAAGAACTTAAAGGATCATTTAATCCATAGTCACTTTAAAGGAAAGAAAAAGGAGGACACATGGTTGAAAACCAAAGGATTTTTGAAATGTCATGCATGTAAAGTTTGTCAAATTGCCAAACAGACTAAAGAAGTCAGAATGGCCAACAACAAAATGTGGGAAATTCGTCAACTAATCACATGTAAAACACAATACACAGTTTATGTGGTGGAATGCCCATTTCCGTTAATGTATGTAGGATGTACCATCTGCGAGCTGAAAAACGTGTAATGGAACACGTCAGGGCAACTATACACAAAGATAGGGCAAACGCAGTGGCCAAGCACATGTAACAATACCATCAGAGTGACTGGAAACAACTTAAGTTCTATGGCATTGAAACAGTCCCTAAGAAAGAACATGGAGGGGACAGAGAAAAACGTTTGCGTCGAAAAGAATCACGTCACATTTTAAATCTGCGAACATTAAGTCCTCATGGCCTAAATCAATCGGAAGAGTTATACATTCACTTATAAAAAAAATGAAAACTGTAGCTTCTCAAGAACTCAATGGAACCAACCAAAGGAAGAAAAATAAAATAAGTAAACAGAAAATAAAATAAAGGGAATACAGATTGAATGGAGTCCGAAGGTGTGTTTGCACCCATACCCCACTGGAGGGACAGAAGAAATAAGGAAAAGAAACAATTTCAAGTCCCACTGGAGGGATATAATAAGGGTGTGATAACAACGAAGTATGAAATGAAAATGGGACTCTTGAACTCTTTCACTTTTCAAATAATGAAAAAATGTTGTTGTTTTTTTAACAGTTGAGCACTGTATAATCAGGATTGATCAGTCACAATAATGTCACTTTTTGTAAATAAGGTATTTATTCACTATAAACTACAGCACCCATAATACACAAGGACGTTGGTAATCACCAAACAGGAAATGAGGTAATGACTGTTTGAATATTTGTACTGGGCAGTGACAAGCGTTCAGTTGATCGTGAACAAGGTTTTTGTAAAACCGAAACGCGTAGGTCATTCTTGCTATCCCTGCAAATGAAGGAATAAAAGAATAAAATTATTGTTGCATTGAACTACGGGAGTGCGTCCCGTTTTTCCTTCTGGCCGAAGGATTGTGTGGAAGTATTGAGCGGCGTGGTTCTGCCGCAGGGAGCCGCACCCGTAATGAGCGCTGCAGATCCCGGTGCAAGGGAACCGTTTTGGAGAAATATATATATATATATATATATTCACTGAAAAAACCATAGGTATTAGGGACAGTTATAGTTACTTGGACATTGCACTCGTACAAAACCCGTGAAATTCCCCCGTTATAGTTAGTTCAGCTAACTATAACTCGCGCCCCCGCAATGCACTGCTGATGACGTCACATATTACATCACTCATGACATGGTCAGTGACATCACTGATGACATCTCAAATGACATCACTGTTGACATCATCCAGTGACTGTGTGTTTCTGTAAAGTTTAAATATTTTTAATATATATAGGGAAAGGCGTTTTGAAGAATGAGTGGGTGTATAAGTGTCTGTATGGATGATTTAGTAGGTGCATGACTAATTCTATAAGTGAGTGATTAAACGTATCTTACTGAATGCATGGGTTAGTGACTAAACTGGGTGAATGTCTGTATCTGTCTGTTGCTGTGTAAGTGGCTGCATGGGTTTGTGAACAGCTACATGAGTGTCTATAAGAGTTATTGATTTGTTGTCTGAGTATCTGTATGGGTGCCTGAGTGTTTGTGTGGATGGGGTGTGTGCGACTGTGCATAGATGTGTGAGTGGGTGATTCACTGGGTGGATGGTTTCAAGAGTGCATCTGTGATAGACTGTATGGGTGGGTAAGTGTGTGTAACAGTGTGTTAGTGAGTGAATGTATGTCCCAGTGGTACATGTGTGAGTAACTACATATGTGAAAGGCAGTATATATGTGTGTTAGAGTATTTAAATGGCTATAAGTGAGAGTGGGTTATTATGAGAGTGGCTGTATGGATGAGTGTGTGCTTGTATCAGTGATTGTATAAGAGCGTAACAATGTGCTAGTATTTGTATGATTAAGTGAGCTGGTGTGTGTATAACTGTATAGGTGAGTAAATGGCAGTGTGTTTAATTATTTGCATGACTGACTAGGTGTGTGAGTACCTCTATGGATGAGTGGCGGTGTTTGAGTGTCTATATAGGAGTAAGAGTGCATATGATAGTCCTGTACTGAGTGACCATAAGTATGAGTGACTGTACGGGTGAGTGAGTGGATGTGTGTGTGTAGACCTAAGAATCAGTGAGTGGGTATGTAGTTATTGGTGTTGGAGTGTCTATGGTTTTGCGAATGGCAGTCTGTAATTTAGAGTGGGTGTATCAAAGGTTATATTAGGGTGTGAGGAGGTGCATCAGATTATCACGTGGATGATGTCATCAGTGATGTCATTTGAGATGTCATCAGTGATGTCATCAGTGATGTCACTGACCATGTCATGAGTGATGTAATATGTGACGTCATCAGCAGTGCATTACGGGCGCGAGTTATAGTTAGCTGAACTAACTATAACGGGGGAATTTCACGGGTTTTGTACGAGTGCAATGTCCAAGTAACTATAACTGTCCCTAAAACCTATGGTTTTTTCAGTGAATTTCAAAGGTTTTTTAAATGCTAATTTGTAACTATAACGTGTCTGAAACCTATGGTTTTTTCAGTGAATTTCAAAGGTTTTTTAAATGCTAATTTCTAACTATAACGTGCCTGAAACCTATGGTTTTTTCAGTGAATTTCAAAGGTTTTGTAAATGATAATTTTTAAATGTATTAATTGTTATATTAATTTTTTTCATACTGATTTACTACATTTTTAGAAACAATTTTTTTTACATATTTTATTTTTTAAATTACATTGTAATTACATTATACATTACATTGCAAAAATACTTTCTCAGAATGAATTACTTTAGTTTAAATACTTTGCACATAGGCAATAGACTTTTAAGTACAGTAGTTACAGTTGTTGCAATGGGCAACACATTTTCAAACACAATGCAACATTCAGCTCAATGTGAATTTCTAGTTAAATGCAATTAGTTACTTTATGGATTACTTTTCTAACCACAGGACTGGATCCTAGATTCAGTCCTGGGACATCTCCTGTAAACAGTTGAGTAAAAGCGTTTTGGTTACAGTACTGATTTTAAAGGAATATTATTGCATTTTAAAAGTTGACACTTAGAAACTTTTTCTCATATGGTCACCAATGTTATCCTATGGAAGGAAATTCACTTAGCAGGTAAAAACTGTTATTGTTACTTTTTCTTACTCAGTGTTGGATCCTGGATCCAGCACTGGTGCATCTCCTGTAAACAGTTGAAAGAATGCGTTTAAGTCATACAGGTGATTTTTAAGGAACATTTGTAGTTTGTAAAAATCAACACTTTGAAACTTTTTTGCTGAAAACCAGACAATGGATTCCTATGGAAGAAAATATAAGTTACTGGTAAGTACGGTTAAAATTACTTTTCAGGGTCAGTGCTGGGCTAAAAGATGCAGCACTGGGTTCTCTCCTGATAACAGGTGAGTAAATCGGAATTCGTATTTCGGCTGATTTTAGATGAATATTTTAAAGTTCCAAAACTCCACACTTAGAAGAATTTCCAAGTGAAACCAGTCAATGTTAGCCTATGGAAGGAAATTCAAGTTACTGGTAAGTACGGTTAAAATTACTTTTAGGACCAGTACTGGGCTGAAAGATACAGCACTGAGGTCTCTCCTGATAACAGGTGAGTAAATCGGAATTCGTATTTCGGCTGATTTTAGAGGAATATTTGTATGTTTCAAAAATCAACACTTAGAAACTTTTTCAGCAAAAGCAGGCAATGATATCCTATGGAAGGAAATTCAAGTTACTGGTAAGTACGGTTAAAATTACTTTTCAGGACCAGTACTGGGCTGAAAGATACAGCACTGAGGTCTCTCCTTATAACAGGTGAGTAAATCGGAATTCGTATTTCGGCTGATTTTAGAGGAATATTTGTATGTTTCAAAAATCAACACTTAGAAACTTTTTCAGCAAAAAGCAGGCAATGATATCCTATGGAAGGAAATTCAAGTTACTGGTAAGTACGGTTAAAATTACTTTTCAGGACCAGTACTGGGCTGAAAGATGCAGCACTGAGGTCTCTCCTTATAACAGGTGAGTAAATCGGAATTCGTATTTCGGCTGATTTTAGATGAATATTTTAAAGTTCCAAAACTCCACACTTAGAAGAATTTCCAAGTGAAACCAGTCAATGTTAGCCTATGGAAGGAAATTCAAGTTACTGGTAAGTACGGTTAAAATTACTTTTTAGGACCAGTACTGGGCTGAAAGATACAGCACTGAGGTCTCTCCTGATAACAGGTGAGTAAATCGGAATTCGTATTTCGGCTGATTTTAGAGGAATATTTGTATGTTTCAAAAATCAACACTTAGAAACTTTTTCAGCAAAAAGCAGGCAATGATATCCTATGGAAGGAAATTCAAGTTACTGGTAAGTACGGTTAAAATTACTTTTCAGGACCAGTACTGGGCTGAAAGATACAGCACTGAGGTCTCTCCTTATAACAGGTGAGTAAATCGGAATTCGTATTTCGGCTGATTTTAGAGGAATATTTGTATGTTTCAAAAATCAACACTTAGAAACTTTTTCAGCAAAAAGCAGGCAATGATATCCTATGGAAGGAAATTCAAGTTACTGGTAAGTACGGTTAAAATTACTTTTCAGGACCAGTACTGGGCTGAAAGATGCAGCACTGAGGTCTCTCCTTATAACAGGTGAGTAAATCGGAATTCGTATTTCGGATGATTTTAGAAGAATATTTGCACAATGGTGAAGGGAGGGGGCGGGGCCTGAGGTGACATCTGTGCAAACGCGCCCGTGGCGCGTTTTAAGTTGGGGGATTAAGTCCCCTTGAATCCTGAGGGTCCCTAGGGGCCAACTAGCCCACCAGGAACCTCCAATATGCGCCAGGGGCTGCGTTGCAGAGACGTGTAGAGAGGCCACACCCCTTTACACCTCTCTGCAACGCAGCTCTGTGGCGCTTTCTGGATGTACCTGTTGGGCTAGTTGGCCCCCAGGGACCCTCAGGATTGAAGGGGATTTAATTCCCCATCTTAAAACGCGCCACGGGGCCTGTTTGCACACATGTCACCTGAAGCCCCGCCCCCTCCCTTCACCACTGTGCAAACGCGCCCCGTGGCGCGTTTTAAGTTGGGTGATTAAGTCCCCTTGAATCCTGAGGGTCCCCGGAGTCCAACTAGCCCACCATATACCTCCAAAAAGCGCCACAGAGCTGCGTTGCAGAGAGGTGTAAAAGGGGCGTGGCCTCTGTACACCTCTCTGCAAGGCAGCTCCCTGGCGCATACTGGAGGTTCCTGGTGGGCTAGTTGGCCCTCAGGGACCCCCAGTATTCAAGGGGAATTGTTTCCTCTCTGCAAACGCGCCAGGGGCGCGTTTGCAGAGTGGTGAAGGAAGGGGGCGGGGCCTGCGGGCCCGATCGTTTTTTTTTTTTGTCTCTGAAGGGGGCTGTGTGGCCCCCCTTCCTTTTTCATGTTTTTGGGCCCTGGGGACCCCATCCCCCAGGGCCTTACCCCTTTTTTAAATTAAAAATTTTAAAAAAACGGGAATGGGGCCGCGTGGCCCCCTTCCCTGGGCCTGTATTGGCCCCGGGGACCCCATCCCCGGGGCATGGCCTCGATTTTTTTTTTCTTTGGAGGGGGCTGCGTGGCCCCCTCCTCAGGCCATTTAAGGCCCCGGGGACCCCATCCCCCGGGCCGGCCTTTCCGTTTTTTAAATTTAATTATTTTTATTTTTTGGGAGGGGGGCCGCGTGGCCCTCCTCCCGGGCCACTACTTGCCCCGGGGACCCCATCCCCCGGGGCTGGCTCCTCTCCGTTGGGGACTGTGGGGGTCCCCAAGCCCCCACAGTCCCGCCGGCTCCCCGCGTCCCTTGGGAGCCGGCATTGCTGTTACACATGGGGAGCTGCTAAGATGCAGCTCCCCATGTGGAAAGCAATGTGCTTTGGATATTGGAAGAGAGAGCAGGTTCCCTGCTCTCTTCCAATATCCAAAGCAGTTTGCTATGGCAGGACGGGAGCCGCGAGGCTCCCGTCCTGCCATAGCAAACTACAGTGTCCCGGGGTAGGCACCCGGGACACTGCGAGGAGCCGGCCCTGGGGGTGGTGGTCCCCAGGGCCATCAAGGGGCTCCAGGAGGGGGCCCCGCGGCCCCTCCCATTCAGGTCACAGCCCCGGGAGGTGGTGGTCCCCGGGCTCTGGGGTCCGTAACGGACCCCCATATTTAAATGTTTAGTGCCCCGGGAGGTGGCGGTCTCGGGCGTGTGGGGGCTGGAGCCCCCACACAGGTTTTTTAATTTTAAAAAAAGCCCCGGGAGGTGGTGGTCCCGGGCTGCGGGAGGGCTCAGAGCCCTCCCGCACCATTTAAAAAAAAGCCCCGGGGGTGGCGGTCCCCGGGCTTGGGGGCCCTTTGAGGCCCCCACACATAAAATTAACCTCCCCACCATGCCCCCGGGACTTGGGCCACCCGGGGCCAATTAACATCAAAGCGCGGGAGACCGCGCTTCGATTTTTTTTCGGCAGGATTCGCGCACCCTGAGCGCATCCTGCCGATTTTTAAAAATTTTTTTTTTTTTTTGCCCAGGGGGTCCTTGTGGGACCCCTGAGCAAACCTAGGGGGTCAGGGTGTTTCTACCCTGCTCCCTTTGTGCGCTTTGCGCACTTGTTTCTGTCCCTCAGTTCTACCGAGGGATAAAATGGCTGCCAACATTTCCTGAATCGGAATGTTGACAGCCAGCTGACAGCCACTTAACATGCAGCTCGTGATCGGGACGGTGCGCGCAGGGTGCGCTGAGGGTACGCGGACCCTACTCGGCCATAGACATCACTATCTTTTTACTTTTCATTTTCTCAGCAACTACTGAACGGATTTACACCATTTAACAAAAGGGTTCTTTCTGAACCAAGAACTACCTCTTTGCCAAATTTGGTGTAATTCCGTTCAGCAGTTCGGGCTGTAGCCGTGTCTAAAGTTTCCTATGGAAAAATGCATGGGGAAAACGCGTTTGGGACCCCTTTTCTGGCCCCGCTGACGAATCCCCCGAGACTTTCAGGGTAGGAGCGGACCGAGCGGGCCACAAAGTTTGAAAATTTCGCGAAGATAAGTCAACCGGCAAGAGAGTTATTTCAAATAGAATGTCGCGGATTTCCTATGGATAATAGGTTGTAACTATAACTATCTACTGGCGACCGCCAGTAGATAATATATATATATATATATATATATATATATACACACACACACACGCATACATACATTATCTACTGGCGGTCGCCAGTAGATAGTTATAGTTAGGACCTATTTTCCATAGGAAATCCGCGACATTCTATTTGAAATAACTCTTGCGTCGGTTGACGAATCTTCGTGAAATTTTCAAACTTTATGGCCCGCTCCGGTCCGCTCCTACCCTGAAAGTCTCAGGGTGATTCATCAAGCGGGGGCCGAGAAAAAGGGGGTCCCAAAACGTGTTTTCCCCATTCATTTTCCCATAGGAAACTTTAGACACGGCTACAGCCCGAACTGCTGAACGGAATTACACCAAATTTGGCAAAGAGGTAGTTCTTGGTTCAAAAAGAACCCTTTTGTTAAATGGTGTAAATCCGTTCAGTAGTTGCTGAGAAAATCAAAAGTAAAAACACATATATATCTGGGCGGAGCCTAACCACACATGTCATCGTGAGATCTGATTGGCTGTCAGCACTTCATCCTGGAATTGCTGGCAGCCATCTTGGGACCAATATAAATGATAGTACCCCATTGAAATGCATTGTAGTGAATCGAAGATTTTGAGGGTTACCAAAAGGAGAACTATAAAGGGTCATAACAGACTTTAGTTACATTAGAATTCATTTGTTGATGGTACCATACTAATTTCAGGAATTGTGGTGTGTTCTAAGGTGATTTTACCCTGTGAAAAACCTTCTGCTGGGATATCATGAATCATGTTTGAGAGAAAACTATTTTCACATGCTTGTCCCATACAGTTTTGGAAGGTGCCCCAGAAGCTAAAATGAGAGCATATTTTCTGTAAATTCACATTATCTTTCTCAGTCATGTGAGAATGAAGTCTGACATTCTCAGTAAAACATGTACATCCAACAAGGGCAGAGACTGTCAGTTGATTCCTTTGTGTTCTACTGCAGCTTCCCAGAGTGTTCTAAAGAACAACTAGAGTGCTAACAGCCTTACTTATGACAAAAGTATGGCACACCTGAAGCCATCTTGATTGGAATAAACTGGTAACACTTAAAACATTTAATTTAAAAAGGAACAAAATGATGGGGTTCATCTTGTCATAGAAATTATGGTTAGTGCTCTGGAAAGAAAAATTAGGACATGTTTCAAGTGTGATCTCAAATATCTTCCTGTTATATTTCAACAGGAGCAGCCTGTCAGTTGATGCCTTTGTGTTCTACTGCAGCTTCCCAGAGTGTTCTAAAGAACAACTAGAGTGCTAACAGCCTTACTTATGACAAAAGTATGGCACACCTGAAGCCATCTTGATTGGAATAAACTGGTAATACTTAAAACATTTAATTTAAAAAGGAACAAAATGATGGGGTTCATCTTGTCATAGAAATTATGGTTAGTGCTCTGGAAAGAAAAATTAGGACATGTTTCAAGTGTGATCTCAAATATCTTCCTGTTATATTTCAACAGGAGCAGCCTGTCAGTTGATGCCTTTGTGTTCTACTGAGCTTCCCAGAGTGTTCTAAAGAACAACTAGAGTGCTAACAGCCTTACTTATGACAAAAGTATGGCACACCTGAAGCCATCTTGATTGGAATAAACTGGTAACACTTAAAACATTTAATTTAAAAAGGAACAAAATGAGGGGGTTCATTTTGCCATAGAAATTATGGTTAGTGCTGCAAAAAGAAAATTTAGTGCATGTTTTAAGTGAGATCTCAAATCCTCTTCTATTTCATTAGAAAATTCTGACATGCAGACTGAAACAATCACTTTCAATACCAGCAGTAGACTTCCAGTTAACTCCTTGGTGAGCAGTAGCTTTACTACAGTGATCTAATGAACAACTAGAGTAATAACATTCTGAATTTATGGCAAATGTGTGACACATCTGAATGCCTTCTTGATGGAATCAAAGTAAAAACTGAAAGCATTTCCTACTGAGGAGACTGCAGTAAATGAGGAAATTAGGAAACTCCATAACAAAGAAGTCTTCCAAGATGGCCACCAGTGAAAAAAGAGCCCAAATGTAGCACAAATATTACCCAGATGTAGCCCACATATAGCCCAATGACAAAAGTGTGCAAAACACTTTTTATTTTTAGTTTTTTTGCAGTTTTATGTAGTGCAGACTGGTCAGGTATTGGAGCGTTGCATCTTAAAACATGACCCCCTACACTACAAAAATACCACTGCACTACCCTAAACCCTAAAACACTACCCCAGCACGACCCCCTACACTACACAAGCACCACTGCACTATCCTAAACCCTAAAACACTACCCCCAGCATGACCCCCTACACTACACAAACACCACTGCACTACCCTAAACCCTAAAACACTACCCCAACACCACTGCACTAACCTAAATCCTAAAACACTACCCCCAGCACGACCCCCTACACTACCCAAACACCACTGCACTACCCTAAAACATGACCCCTACACTACACAAACACCACTGCACTACCCTAAACCCTAAAACACTACCCCCAGCACGACCCCCTACACTACACAAGCACCACTGCACTACCCTAAACCCTAAAACACTGCCCCCAGCACGACCCCCTACACTACACAAACACCACTGCACTACCTTAAACCCTAAAACACTACCCCCAGCACGACCCCCTACACTGCCCGAACACCACTGCACTGCCCTAAACCCTGAAACACATACCCTAGCACGACCCCCTACACTGCCCTAAACCCTGAAACACCACCCCCTTCACGACCCCCTACACTGCCCGAACACCACTGCACTGCCCTAAACCCTGAAACCCCACCCCCAGCATGACCCATACACTGCCCGAACACTACTGCACTGCCCTAAACCCTGAAACACTACCCCCAGCAAGACCTCCTACACTGCCCGAACACCACTGCACTGCCCTAAACCCTGAAACACCACCCCCAGCATGACCCCCTACACTGCCCGAACACCACTGCACTGCCCTAAACCCTGAAACACCACCCCCAGCATGACCCCCTACACTGCCCGAACACCACTGCACTGCCCTAAACCCTGAAACACCACCCCTGCATGACCCCCTACACTGCCCGAACACTACTGCACTGCCCTAAACCCTGAAACACCATCCCCAGCACGACCCCCTACACTGCACGAACACCACTGCACTGCCCTAAACCCTGAAACACTACCCCCAGCAAGACCCCCTACACTGCCCGAACACCACTGCACTGCCCTAAACCCTGAAACACCACCCCCAGCAAGACCCCCTACACTGCCCGAACACCACTGCCCTAAACCCTGAAACACCACCCCCAGCAAGACCCCCTACACTGCCCGAACACCACTGCACTGCCCTAAACCCTGAAACACCAGCCCCAGCACGACCCCTACACTGCCCGAATACCACTGCACTGCCCTAAACCCTGAAACACCACCCCCTGCACGACCCCCTACACTGCCCGAACACCACTGCACTGCCCTAAACCCTGAAACACCACCCCCAGCACGACCCCCTACACTGCCCGAACACCACTGCACTGCCCTAAACCCTGAAACACCACCCCCTGCACGATCCCCTACACTGCCCGAACACTACTGCACTGCCCTAAACCCTGAAACACCACCCCAGCACGACCCCCTACACTGCACGAACACCACTGCACTGCCCTAAACCCCGAAACACTACCCCCAGCAAGACCCCCTACACTGCCCGAACACCACTGCCCTAAACCCTGAAACACCACCCCCAGCAAGACCCCCTACACTGCCCGTACACCACTGCACTGCCCTAAACCCTGAAACACCACCCCCAGCACGACCCCCTACACTGCCCGAACACCACTGCACTGCCCTAAACCATGAAACACCAGCCCCAGCACGACCCCCTACACTGCCTGAACACCACTGCACTGCCCTAAACCCTGAAACACCACCCCCAGCACGACCCCCTACACTGCCCGAACACCACTGCACTGCCCTAAACCCTGAAACACCAGCCCCAGCACAACCCCGTACACTGCCCGAACACCACTGCACTGCCCTAAACCCTGAAACACCAGCCCCAGCACGACCGCCTACACTGCCCGAAAACCACTGCACTGCCCTAAACCCTGAAACACCCGCCCCAGCAAGACCCCTACACTGCCCGAACACCACTGCACTGCCCTAAACCCTGAAACACCACCCCCAGCAAGACCCCCTACACTGCCCGAACACCTCTGCACTAAAGCCTGAAACACCACCCCCAGCAAGACCACCTACACTGGCCGAACACCATTGCACTGCCCTAAACCCTGAAACACCACCCCCTGCACGACCCCCTACACTGCCCAAACACCACTGCACTGCCCTAAACCCTGAAACACCACCCCCTGCACGACCCCCTACACTGCCCGAATACCACTGCACTGCCCTAAACCCTGAAACACCACCCCTCAGCACAACACCCTACACTGCCTGAACACCACTGCACTGCCCTAAACCCTGAAACACCACCCCTACACTGCCCGAACACCACTGCACTGCCCTAAACCCTGAAACACCACCCCCTGCACGACCTCCTACACTGCCGGAACACCACTGCACTGCCCTATACCCTGAAACACCACCCCCAGCACGACCCCCTACACTGCCCGAACACCACTGCACTGCCCTAAACCCTGAAACATCAACCACAGCAAGACCCCTACACTGCCTGAACACCACTGCCCTAAACCCTGAAACACCACCCCCTACACTGCACGAACACCACTGCACTGCCCTAAACCCTGAAACACCACCTCCAGCAAAACCCCCTACACTGCCTGAACACCATTGCTCTGCCCTAAATCCTGAAACTCTAGCCCCAGCATGACCCCCTACACTGCCCAAACACCACTGCACTGCCCTAAACCCTGAAACACCACCCCCAGCATGACCCCCTACACTGCCCGAACACCACTGCACTGCCCTAAACCCTGAAACACCAGCCCCAGCAAGACCCCTACACTGCCCGAACACCACTGCACTGCCCTAAACCCTGAAACACCAGCCCCAGCATGACCCCCTACACTGCCCGAACACCACTGCACTGCCCTAAACCCTGAAACACCAGCCCCAGCACGACCACCTACACTGCCCGAACACCACTGCACTGCCCTAAACCCTGAAACACCAGCCACAGCACAACCCCCTACACTGCCCGAATACCACTGCACTGCCCTAAACCCTGAAACACCAGCCCCAGCACGACCCCTACACTGCCCGAACACCACTGCACTGCCCTAAACCCTGAAACATCACCCCCAGCAAGACCCCCTACACTGCCCGAACACCACTGCCCTAAACCCTGAAACACCACCCCCAGCACGACCCCCTACACTGCCCGAACACCACTGCACTGCCCTAAACCCTGAAACACCACCCCCAGCACAACCCCCTACACTGCCCGAACACCAATGCACTGCCCTAAACCCTGAAACACCACCCCCTGCATGACCCCCTACACTGCCCGAACACTACTGCACTGCCCTAAACCCTGAAACACCATCCCCAGCACGACCCCCTACACTGCACGAACACCACTGCACTGCCCTAAACCCTGAAACACTACCCCCAGCAAGACCCCCTACACTGCCCGAACACCACTGCACTGCCCTAAACCCTGAAACACCACCCCCAGCAAGACCCCTACACTGCCCGAACACCACTGCCCTAAACCCTGAAACACCACCCCCAGCAAGACCCCCTACACTGCCCGAACACCACTGCACTGCCCTAAACCCTGAAACACCAGCCCCAGCACGACCCCTACACTGCCCGAACACCACTGCACTGCCCTAAACCCTGAAACACCACCCCCAGCACGACCCCCTACACTGCCCGAACACCACTGCACTGCCCTAAACCCTGAAACACCACCCCTGCACGATCCCCTACACTGCCCAAACACTACTGCACTGCCCTAAACCCTGAAACACCACCCCCAGCACGACCCCCTACACTGCACGAACACCACTGCACTGCCCTAAACCCCGAAACACTACCCCCAGCAGGACCCCCTACACTGCCCGAACACCACTGCCCTAAACCCTGAAACACCACCCCCAGCAAGACCCCCTACACTGCCCGTACACCACTGCACTGCCCTAAACCCTGAAACACCACCCCCAGCATGACCCCCTACACTGCCCAAACACCACTGCACTGCCCTAAACCCTGAAACACCACCCCCAGCACGACCCCCTACACTGCCCGAACACCACTGCACTGCCCTAAACCATGAAACACCAGCCCCAGCACGACCCCCTACACTGCCTGAACACCACTGCACTGCCCTAAACCCTGAAACACCAGCCCCAGCACGACCCCCTACACTGCCCGAACACCACTGCACTGCCCTAAACCCTGAAACACCAGCCCCAGCACAACCCCGTACACTGCCCGAACACCACTGCACTGCCCTAAACCCTGAAACACCACCCCCAGCAAGACCCCTACACTGCCCGAACACCACTGCACTAAAGCCTGAAACACCACCCCCAGCAAGACCACCTACACTGGCCTAACACCACTGCACTGCCCTAAACCCTGAAACACCACCCCCTGCACGAACCCCTACACTGCCCAAACACCACTGCACTGCCCTAAACCCTGAAACACCACCCCCTTCACGACCCCCTACACTGCCCGAACACCACTGCACTGCCCTAAACCCTGAAACTCCACCCCTCAGCCCAACACCCTACACTGCCCGAACACCACTGCACTGCCCTAAACCCTGAAACACCACCCCCAGCACGACCCCCTACACTGCCCGAACACCACTGCACTGCCCTAAACCCTGAAACACCACCCCCTGCACGACCTCCTACACTGCCGGAACACCACTGCACTGCCCTAAACCCTGAAACACCACCCCCAGCACGACCCCCTACACTGCCCGAACACCACTGCACTGCCCTAAACCCTGAAACATCAACCCCAGCAAGACCCCCTACACTGCCTGAACACCACTGCCCTAAACCCTGAAACACCACCCCCTACACTGCACGAACACCACTGCACTGCCCTAAACCCTGAAACACCACCTCCAGCAAAACCCCCTACACTGCCTGAACACCATTGCTCTGCCCTAAATCCTGAAACTCTAGCCCCAGCATGACCCCCTACACTGCCCAAACACCACTGCACTGCCCTAAACCCTGAAACACCACCCCCAGCATGACCCCCTACACTGCCCGAACACCACTGCACTGCCCTAAACCCTGAAATACCAGCCCCAGCAAGACCCCCTACCCTGCCCGAACACCACTGCACTGCCCTAAACCCTGAAACACCAGCCCCAGCATGACCCCCTACACTGCCCGAACACCACTGCACTGCCCTAAACCCTGAAACACCATCCCCAGCACGACCACCTACACTGCCCGAACACCACTGCACTGCCCTAAACCCTGAAACACCAGCCACAGCACAACCCCCTACACTGCCCGAACACCACTGCACTGCCCTAAACCCTGAAACACCAGCCCCAGCACGACCCCTACACTGCCCAAACACCACTGTACTGCCCTAAACCCTGAAACACCAGCCCCAGCACGACCCCCTACACTGCCCGAACACCACTGCACTGCCCTAAACCCTGAAACACCATCCCCTGCATGACCCCCTACACTGCCCGAACACCACTGCACTGCCCTAAACCCTGAAACACCACCCCCTGCAGCACCCCCTACACTGCCCGAACACCACTGCACTGCCCTAAACCCTGAAACACCACCCCCTGCACCGCCCCCTACACTGCCCGAACACCACTGCACTGCCCTAAACCCTGAAACACCACCCCCAGCACGACCCCTTTAGTGCTCGAACACCACTGCACTGCCCCAAACCCTGAAACACCACCCCCAGCATGACCCCTACACTGCCCGAACACCACTGCCCTAAACCCTGAAACACCACCCCCTGCACGACCCCTACACTGCCCGAACACCACTGCACTGCCCTAAACCCTGAAACACCACCCCCTACACTGCCCGAACACCACTGCACTGCCCTAAACCCTGAAACACCACCCCCAGCACGACCCCCTACACTGCCCGAACACCACTGCACTGCCCTAAACCCTAAAACACCACCCCCAGCATTACCCCCTACACTGCCCAAACACCACTGTACTGCCCTAAACCCTAGAACACTACCCCCAGCACGACCCCCTACACTACCCGAACACCACTGCACTACCCTAAACCCTAAAATACCACCCCCAGCACAACCCCTACACTACCCGAACACGACTGCACTGCCCTAAACCCTCAAACACTCCCCCAGCACGACCCCCTACACTACCCGAACACCACTGCACTGCCCTAAACCGTAAAACACTCCCCCAGCACGACCCCCTACACTACCCGAACACCACTGCACTGCCCTAAACCCTAAAACACTCCCCCAGCACGACCCCCTACACTACCCAAACACCACTGCACTGCCCTAAACCCTAAAACACTACCCCCGCATGACCCCCTACACTACCCAAACACCAATGCACTACCCTAATCCCTAAAACACTACCCCCGCATGACCCCCTACACTACCCTAAACCCTAAAACACTACCCCCGCATGACTCCCTACACTACCCAAAGACAACTGCACTACCCAAACCCTAAAACACGACCTCCTACACTACACAAACACCACTGCACTACCCTAAACCCTAAAACACTACCCCTTACACTACACAAACACCACTGCACTACCCTAAACCCTAAAACACTACCCCCAGCAGTACCCCTACACTACCCAAACACCACTGCACTAACCTAATCCCTAAAATACTACCCCCAGCAGTACCCCTACACTACCCAAACACCACTGCACTACCCTAAATCACTACCCCCAGCACGACCCCCTACACTACCCAAACACCACTGCACTACCCTAAACCCTAAAACACTACCCCCAGCATGACCCCTACACTACCCAAACACCACTGCACTACCCTAAACCCACCCCCAGCATGACCCCCTACACTACACAAACACCACTGCACTACCCTAAACCCTAAAACACTACCCCCAGCACGACCCTCTTCACTACCTAAACACAACTGCACAATTTGTTACAGGCGTTGCAACGCAGGCCTGTGGTGCTTACTGGAAGTACCTAGTGGGCTAGTTGGGCCCCAGGGACCCTCAGGATTCAAGGTGACCTAATCCCCCAACTTAAAACGCACCACGGGGCGCGTTTGCACAGTGGTGAAGGGAGGGGCGGGGCCTCAGGTGACATGTGCGCAAACACGCCCTGTGGTGCGTTTTAAGTTGGGGAATTAATTCCCTTTGAATCCTGAGGGACCCTGGGGCCAACTAGCCCACCAGGTACCTTCAGTAAGCACAACAGAGTTGCGTTGCAGAGAGGTGAAAAAAGGTGCGTGGCCTCGGAACGCCTCTCTGCAACTCAGCTCTGTGGTCCTAACTGTAGGTACCTGGGGGCTAGTTGGGCCCCAGGGACCCTCAGAATTCAAGGGGACTTAATCCCGCAACTTAAAACGCGCCACGGGGTGCGTTTGCACACATGTCACTTCAGGCCCCCCCCCTCCCTTCACCACTGTGCAAACTCGCCCTGTAGCGCGTTTTAAGAGGTAGTTTTAATCCCCCTGCCCTATTATGTACTAGGGACTTGCAGAGGAGGTCATGCTAATCACAGGGGTACCCCAACGCATAGTGTTCCCTAGTGTATGTAGGTGTTTTCACTGTATTCTAAGTGTCTTTTAGCATAGCACTGGCTCTGGTTAGTCAGAGTCAGTTACCACCAGTACCCGTCTGAAAAAGTTGTGGGCACAGGATGATTTTGCAACAAGGCCTCTTTCTGCTCCTCTGTTGGTTCTTTCTGCACATCTTTTGCTTCTTTGTGCGTTTTTTCTTCTTTTCTTCACATGTCCTACCTCTGTAGGCATAGTTAGAAATTAGCATTTAAAAAACCTTTGAAATTCACTGAAAAAACCATAGGTTTCAGACACGTTATAGTTAGAAATTAGCATTTAAAAACCTTTGAAATTCACTGAAAAAACCATAGGTTTTATGGACAGTTATAGTTAGTTGGACATTTCACTCGTACAAAACCATAGAAATTCCCCGTTATAGTTAGTTCAGCTAACTATAACTCGCGCCCCGCAATGCACTGCTGATGACGTCACATATTACATCACTCATGACATGGTCAGTGACATCACTGATGACATCACTGATGACATCTCAAATGACATCACTGATGACATCATCCATGTGATAATTTCATGCATCTTCTCACACCCTAATATAACTTTTGATACACCCACTCTAAATTACAGACTGCCATTCTCAAAACCATAGACACTCCAACACCAAAAACTACATACCCACTCACTGATTCTTAGGTCTACACACACATCCACTCACTCACCCGTACAGTCACTCATACTTAGTCACTCAGTACAGGACTATCATATGCACTCATACACCTATATAAACACTCACACACCGCCACTCATCCATAGAGGTACTCACACACCTAGTCAGTCATGCAAAAACTTAATCACACACCCATTTACTCACCTATACAGTTATACACACACCAGCTCACTTACTCATACAAATACTAGCACATTCTTACACTCTTATACAATCACTGATACAAGTACACACTCATCCATACAGCCACTCTCACAATCACACACTCTCACTTATAGCCATTTATATACTCCAACACACATATATACTGCCTTTCACACATGTAGTTACTCACGCATGTACCACTGAGATATACATTCACTCACTAACACACCCATACACACACTCACCCACCCATACAGTCCATCACAGATGCACTCTTGAAACCATGCACCCAGTGAATCACCCACTGATACATCTATGTGCAGTCACACACACCCCACCCACACAAACACTCAGGCACCCATAGTAACATGCAACTGAACGGAAGTGG